>JAJGOT010000144.1:987500-1097500 GCA_022457155.1 Cladopsammia gracilis
CCATAGTAGTACTAATGAATAGTGTAAGAACTTGAAGTGGTGTAAGTATAAGAAGTGTTCGTAGCATAGAAGTAGAAGTAGCAGCAGCAGCAGCAGTAGTAGTAGTAGTAGTAGTAGTAGTAGTAGTAGTTGTTGTTGTTGTTGTTGTGGTGTACGCGGATAAAAAAAAACACGAACAGCACGAATTTCCAGTTCTTTATGTCCTTTAATATTCGTCGGCTCATTCAGCGCTCACCACTAGCGGAATACATCGCCTACAACTTTCCATTCAAAACATCTGTGCCACCGCAGCAGAAAAATCAAAAACAGGAAAACATCTAAGGACTACATCGCTAGAATCGACAAGAACTTAAAATTTCGTGGCTGAACTCTAAAATCTTAAATCACGTGAGTTACAAAAACAAAGAAAATAAATTATAATAATTAATCTTGGCGGGAAAAGACACGACAGTAGTAGTAGTAGTAGTAGTAGTAGTAGTAGTAGTAGTAGTAGTAGTAGTAGTAGTAGTAGTAGTAGTAGTAGTAGTAGTAGTAGTAGTAGTAGTAGTAGTAGTAGTAGTAGTAGTAGTAGTAGTACATTGGCAGTGCTAGTAGTAGTAGTGGAATTGGTAGTGGTAGTTGTGGATATAGTTGTGGTAGTGGAAGTGGTAGTAGCAGTAGCAGTAGCAGCGGTAGTGGTAGTGGTAGTGGTAATGGAAGTGGCAGTGGTAGTATTAGTGGTAGTTTAAGTGTTAGTGGTAGTAGCAGCAGCAGCAGTAGTAGTAGTGGTAGTAGTGGTAGTAGTAGTAGTAGTAGTAGTAGTAGTAGTAGTAGTAGTAGTAGTAGTAGTAGTAGTAGTAGTAGTAGTAGTAGTAGTAACAGTAGTAATAGGTGTGACAGTAGTAACAATAATAGTAATAGGAGTGGCAGTTGCAGTGGCAGTGGTAATTGTAGTGCTAGTGCTAGTTTAGTAGTAGTAGCAATAGTAGTAGTTGTTATTGTTGTGTTTGTTGTCGTTGTTGTTGGGAGCTAAAATGACCAGAAGAGTGTATCCTGCAATCTTCTTGCTTATTTATTTATTTATTTATTTATTTTTTTTTTTGCGGAAACAAACATTTGTGAACGCTTTAATGTTTTTGTTTGTAGTGAGTCCTAATTGTTTTATTTCTAGATATATCGAAAACAAACGAATCCCATCTTGCCTTGTCATTTGCGTTTGTCGTTGGTTTTGAATTATGTTATGCCATTTAAATCTAGGTACCAAGTTGAGTTACTAACTCTGCGCTGAAATAATTCAAATCGGATATTTTTGGCAAATACCAGGTTACATTACAGGGCACATACCTGACGATATATCATTCTTTAAAATTGCGAACTTGATTTTGACGCTGCTCTGTGCACTTCCCAAGTACGTTTCAACAGAGATGTTTCTCGACAAGCCAAATTGTACATGTAATAGGTTATCTGTAACAAATGGGACACAACCCCGGTGATAGAGGACATCGGTGCGGTTCCCATCTGTAATCTTGACATACTGGCTGCATGATAATAATGAAACACAAAATAAGCTAACATGTTTAACAAACTTCTATATAGTATCTAAACTCCTCTTCCGTAAATGTAGATGTGATAACAATACATTTAACAGTAGTTTATGTAACCATACTAAAAGCGTACTTTAAAATAATAGATTGCAGAAGTGAACGACATTTTTAATATAGTTAGTGAAAGTTGACTAAACGTAAACAAAAAGAGCAACGAAAGCTGTAAAGAGCGCTATGATTTAGATCAGTTATGGAAAAAGTTACTTTATTAATTAATTGCAACAAGGCAACGTGCGTATATGTAAGAGCTACACATCGATTTTCATGAGGGTATATTTAATATATATAGATAGGCTTAGCCTAACAGCGGAGCTCTCTGAACAAAAACGATGATGATAAGCTTAACTAGGTGAAAGGTCGGAAGCACAAGAATAATTAGAATTAAGATTGACGACCAGGCTATTTTTCAATTTAAGCAATTCTCAAAAACAGTAAGCTTATTACGCGACCGTCTGCACAGTGCATTTAGACTGCACAAATTCCACAAAAGCTCACTGTTTCTGAAATGTGAAACCTCTCTTGAGTAGCAAACCACGAAAAAAAGCAGGGAAAAACGATTTTGCAAACCGTTTTCTCTGCTAAACAAAACAAAAGTGTTTTTTTTTTTCGTTTTAAAATGTTTTATTCATCAATAACAAATCCCTAAAGTTTACAATATTATCCTGAGAGGCTAGTCATTTCCGGTTACAAGGCATCCTGCATTATAAAGCTAGTCATTTCCGGTTACAATAATACAAGGTCAGTTCCGGTTTACATGAGTCACTTGAAAGTCTAGTCCATAAGGGATTATTTATAAAGTTCATTTCCGGTCGTTTGGTCCACTTGAAAGTCCTTTCTGGTTTGCACATGATTACTTTAGTCATTTCTGGTATTGAATGATGAGTTGCCAGTAGCTAAATTATTTATAGAGTCACAAGCTTTGACTGTTGTATTTCACAAAATTAATATTCGGATGACACCACAAAGCAGAAAATTTCTATTTGGTCATTCGGGAGAAATCAATTTGCCCAGGGGAGGGGGTACTCCCATATATGAGCTATATAGGTATGTGCCGCTGTCAAGGGTATGGTTTTCAAGCAGTTTAGTCTGGGATAGGGTATAGTAATCAGAAATGTTTGGTCTAGAATAGGGTATCATTTTCCACAAAACTGATCAGTTGCATGAAGAATTTAGTCTAGACGAGGTTTACTGGCAAATGGAAAAATCGGTAATGTGTGCTGTACGACATTTTTACTGACCCCTGGTATCTTAGACTGTGATAGTGAACAAGTTTCTGCAAAATAGTGAGTCTAGAAAAGGTCTAGGATAGGGTAGGATTTTTCGGTGTTTATTCTAGAATAGGGTTGCAAAATGCAGCTAAAATGGTCTAGTATAGGTTAAGGGTCTCAGAGTCCCAGCCCCCCCCCCCCCCCCCCCCTCCCCGGGGGCAATTTGCAACTGTGTTGTGATGTCATTCCTTATGTCCCTTACAGTGTCCCGAGAGTTCTCGGTGCCATTGTGAAAATAATCGAGGGTAACAATTTTGAAAGTCTGTTTGTAAGAGCTTTTGAACAAATTTTGTTATCAACATTGAGTAGCGAAATGGCTGGGCCACCAATTTTTGAGGTTTTTCTTATCATCTTTCTTGTAAAGTAATGTAGTCACGCTTCCTTGCATTGAATCACTGAGAGAATTATTTTCCAAACTAAATTTATAATTTCGAACAGAATAGGGCCTAAAAGATCCCAGAATTTAGCGAAAAATTGTTGAGGTAATCCGTCTGAACCGGGGGTTTTCCCTGAAGAAAGTCCACGCATTGCGTGGGTAATTTCAGCCAAAGATAAAAATCCTTCGCAGGATAAAATTTCGCTCTCACTTAATCTGTTTACAAGATTGTTAAAAAATTCGGTTTGGACTGTTAAATTAACAGGTTCTTGCAAGTACAAATTACGGTAAAAATCGAAATGGGCCGGAATCTTGTGAAAAGACTTCAACACCGGCGGAGTTATAAATAGATTGAACAGTATTTTTCTGAGCACGTGAATTTGGTAGGTTTTTCACCTTCTTCAAGCCATTTGACTCTGCTACGAATTTGGCTTCCTCTCATTTGGGATAAATTAATGGCCCGAATTTCTCTTTCAAGCGTTTCTATGGTGGTTTTCGCTGAGCTATCTCCTTTAATAAGAGCCCGTTTAGGCCCGGTTCAGACGCCGAACTTTTCATGAGCCGAACCTAATACCTTGAATTAAGTACATGAAAAGTTCGGCGTCTGAATCAATTAAGAACGGCTATTTGAATTTGGAACGGCTGAGCCGTTCTTTTCGCCTGGCTCAGCCGGGAATTTCGGCTTTGGAACGGCTTTGATTCAGACGCCGAACTTTTCATGAGCCGAACCTAATGCATAAATTATTATAACGACTGGTGCGTGTTCTGACATCTTTGCCTGAAAATCGCTCACCTTTCGATTTGTTTCTCTTCAAACCTGAATTAAGTTCGGCTAATTAAGTTCGGCGTCTGAATCAACAGGCGTACTTTTGTTAATTTGGGTCGGTCCAAATTCGAATTAAGTTCGGCTCATGAAAAGTTCGGCGTCTGAACCGGGCCTTAGCTTCGATCAAAGAATTTATAGTTGCGCGTTGTTTACCTCGACCAAAATCTATAGCAACTAATTTTATAGATTCTTTAAGAAAATCCCACAAAGCTTGAATGAAAGTAAATGCTTTCCAGTACAATGCATGTTTCTTAATAATTTCTGAGATCATATCGCAAACATCAAATTCTAAATTTAGCCTCCAAAGTCCTGGTCCACGGGAAAATGAATTATGCAAATTGCGGCTTAAATCAACAGAATCATGATCGGAAAAAACACAAGGCAAAATTTCAAATTTTAAAAAGGAATCATACAAGTCCTGAGCAATAAAAAAATTATCCAAACGTGTACCGATAGTTTTATCCGCATTATTACCATGTGCATTGTATTTTTCAGTCGGCCGTGTTTTTTTGCGCCAGAGAACACTGTGCAGATCTTTCAAATCCATGGAAATTGTAGGATTTCCTCCAAACTTATCAGAAACGTTTTCAATGCAGTTAAAATCGCCAGCAATAATTTTAAAAGAGTTCGGAAAAAATATTCATGAATTGTGTCATAAAAGTACGTTCACTTGGATTCGTGGGTGCATAAGTATAAAACCAAATTAATTTTCGTGTCGTCGAAATCAGTTAAAACACTAACAATTCTACCAGAAGAATCTTTTTTCCATTGTAAACATTTGAAATCAGTATTTTCAGCGACAAGAATGGCAACGCCGCCTTGTTTACCAATAGCGGGCGACCAGAAACTTTTACCGCGCCATTTCATTTAGCTGTCAGAGAATTATCGCATTTTGTCTTGTCGCTAAAGGTTCTTGTAAACAAATAAAATCAGAACGGGAATTTTTCGCAAAATCAAAAACAGAGCGTTGTTTCGCTTCATTGCCAAAACCACGGATATTCAAAGTTGTAAATTTAGCTCTGAATGCAAAAACTTGGAGAAAATTCTTCGGGTAAAATTAACATATTTAACTGAAGCTTAAGCTTAAGTCTTATTATTAAACTAAACAATTTTTGCAAATCACATTTAGACGTTACTTGCTTTTCTGCTTATGTTTGTTTGTCCGATGTCCAGTGTTTCTCCTCTTCGGCAAAGGTTGTTTGCCGTCATATTCATAACGTTCGAGAGTTTTAGTGTCCGTTTTCTCCGCTCCTGTGGTACTGGATTCCGTAATAAAATCAAACATCTCCCCGCTTTGAAAAATGTATGACGTTCCCCGAAGCAAGATTTTATCCCAGGAAGCTCTTCTTTTTCCACTAAAGCGGCTTCTGAGTATCCCTGTCTTGAGTAGCAAACCGCGAAAAAATGCAGGAAAGTAACGACTCATAATTTCAACCGTTTTCTCCGCTCAGTAAACACAGCAGACAATCAAAGTGTTTTTCTAGCTGACGTGACATTCGGCCGTGTAACCGCGCAAAAAACAAAGCCTCGCTTTGGTTTCTACATGACGTCGTATGCGCATGTTTTGCAACGTCATATGCGCCCGCGAGCTAGTCCTGCGCGACGGAGCGCGGTCCTGTGTGACACACCACGATGTGACGCGCGGTCCTGTGTGACACACACACGCGCCCGCGAAACATTCCGCTATCCATGACCATGAAAAATGACGGCACAGGTTCTATGAGTATGGGGCTGCGCAGCCAGGCCTTCGGCCTGGCGAGTGCTCCGCTATAACATGATTGACACTTATAAAACAAGAAGCCTTTAAGTTGTATTTATAATATTTCATTCGAATTTGTTTCTTCCCGATAGACAAGCATTTGATAGTGAAAAATAATAGAAGGAGAACATAGCGCTTTTTTCGATGATTTCGATCGTGTTAAAATTGTCACGTATCCAAACCAATCTTGAAAGAATTACTTTGTGTGAGTGGAAAGCGACATCTTTGGAAAGTTGCTTATTAAAATGAATTTGACATGACAGTATTTCTCATTTTTCTGTATTTCTCTTAATACACAGCTATTACGTAACAACAACAACAATTTATTTACAAATAATAATAAAACAAATTACATTAGCCACTCGCAAATAACTAAAGTTAATCGTGGCGGGTTGCTACACACTAAACAATTACAGGAGCTCACTATAAAATAATTGACAGATAAGAATTGATACGAAAATAAGGAATGGATAAATACTTCTTATTAGCCGAGTTCGAGGTCTGTACTGTAAGTTACGGACGGAGTTTTTTTCCCTCGATTTATGGCCCAAGCGCGCTTCGCGCGCGGGCCATAAATCGAGGAAAAAAAAACGAGGATCCGTAACTTACGGTACGCACCGAGAAAAACGAGGCTAATAAGATATTAATTATATCTCTAAATCGAAGATAAAGGAAAACCTTTCAAGTCAAAAGATGGACGGCTTCATTTGACTGACTTACGTCACAAGAAAGCAGAGAGCAAATTTTATTGGCTTTCAAAAATAGTGTGATCAGTCCTCGATTCGGCGTGAACTACTTGCGTGGCTCTTGAATGAAAACTATATAAACGAATTAATTTATTCTTCCATGCGTTCGATAGGACGACGGAAACCTGACACAAGGTAGTTTTCTTTGAAAAAATTCTTAGTTACTGACGAAGACAAGTGAGGAAAAGAAGAATGAACGCCGCGATAAAATCGCCAAAACAAACGTGTTAGTCAAACTGGAAAATGTCGCTGTGGCAGCATTTCGGTCTACAGCGGTGAACGGAGAAACTCTCAAACTTAAAAAATGATACTGAAAATATCTCCTCATCAAATACTGCAAGCTGTTTTTGGCTTTTCGTTGTGCTTTAGTGGCTTCATCCCAAACTTTGTGCATGGATGAGTTTAAATTTCAATCGCACCTGACAAATTTTCAGCGTGAGCTGCAGCAAGAGCTGAGCGTATTTATACGCAAAAATTGTTTTCGGGGAATCCACTGCAAGGACAAAAGTTTCGCTGAGGAATCAAGGTACACTTTTAGCGTAATTCTGTAGCCTCAAGTTTGTTCTTCTTAGAGCCACTGCCACAAACGATAACTTAAGCTTATATAAGTAGACAAGAACTTGATCAAACTAAGCTAGCTTTATATGATACAGTTTACCGATGCTTTACGTTTTCTTACAAAGAAAGGTACTCTTTTTTCAATGCTGAATTAAATTGTTAAAGTTAAACGAATTCGTCAAGTTACTCGACTTTTTACAACTTACAGCCTAAAAGCTAAATACCAAAACAATAAGCATGTAAGCTCTATACTCAAGAAAATTTTCAATGCTTTTTGATTCGCGGCTAATCAGTTTTTTGCTAAAGTTATAGCTAATTTCATCGAAGACGAAGAGAGTTTTTGTAACCTGATATGTTAACCCATTTAGCTCCATAAGTTTTCTCTGGATAATTTTTAATGTAGAAAACAACTTTTGTTAGCGGAATGATTGTTAGACCGATGCGGGACTCTCAAATTTTGCGGTCCGTACTGTAAATTATGGACCGGAAAATTGGCTACATCATAGCGCGCGTACTAACTGAGAGATATCATAATTTATGATTAGTTACTTTAACAACAACATATAAATCAATCAATAATATAAATGAAAATGAATAAATATATATATATATATATATATATATATATATATATATATATATATATATATATATATATATAGGTAATATTTGAATATTGAAATTAATATCATGACCAGCTTCAAAGTGCTTTAAATTTATTATGCAAATTAGCTGAGATAGATTGGTCTTTATAAAACCGTAAGGTGACATGCCATGATGTTAGGTTACTTATGGGAATTAGCTGAGCTAATTTGCATAATATTTCAAACCACTTAAAGCTCGTCATGTTGCATACAATAAGTTTATTTACCTGCAGTAATATTTGCCGAAATTTAATTCCTGCACATAGACCAAAGCAACCGCCTGGCTTATACCAGCACTCAGTATGTTCCACTGACATCGCACATAGCTGTTACTTGTACCATTGTAGCCTATTTCGCCAAATGTGCTATTCAGCGTGGTCGAGCAGCCTGAGTAGGATAATACAGAGATAACGTTTAGTTGGTACCAACTACAACAAGTGACATTGGTCATTAGATTTTCATGGAAACTTTACAATTAGTCCCATTTTGTTCTGCGTCAATACTAACTTTGACAGACTTAACATCGATTAACCCTCTTGTAGCTCCAAGTGTTAGTGAGTCATTCGATTGTATGAAACCTGTATTTCCAATACTGAGCTCACCTGTCGTTTTGTAACAGAGTACCAAAGTGTGATATCACAAAAACTAAATTAGTGAAATTATGGGATTTCACGAAATATTCCGGAAGAGCATGACAAAACGTACATGCTCCCCAAACATTAGCATACTTTCCATGCAATTTCGGGATGAGATATTGGCATTCTATGCTCTGATGACTCCATACAAACTTTTCCAATTTTACCTTATCAATTTTACCTGAACATCGCCTCCAGTATCCTCCAGACCAAGTTAAAACACTATCTGATAACCCCGCCTCCCACTGAGATGATTGACGGAACAGAAAAAGCAGAAAAAAGCAGAAAATTCTTCGAAGTTTGCATTTTGCGCATCGCGATACAACGAATTTGGCTGTAAGAACAAAAGACCGAAACTGAACACGCGAGCGGATTCCATTCGCGCGAAACTCTTTACTTAAATGCTTTCATGCCACGCATTCTAATTTAATTTATTTTCTCACTCCCTTATTCCTATAAATATGCTTAACCAGTACCCTCAATTTATTCATTTGACAATGATGACATGAAGTCATCAAAACGTCATGTAGTTTTCATATAGTTAATTTTCATGTTAAAATGTTTACCAAAATCGATTTTTATTAGAAAGTTTACCTTAGTTGCAAAAAGGATGCCGTTTCTTTGGTAGCGGTGGGCATTATTCGTCATGCCTTTTACTAATATCTCATCAAATCCCATAATTTCACAAATTTAGATTTTGTGACATCGTCAGTTTGGTACTCTATACCAGTAGGATATTGATCCTACTCCTTTGGACGTAAAAGCGGCCAATTGCAACTCGATATTGTTGGCCTGGTTTTACATTTATGAAAATTAATTTCGTAAGATTAACACTACTGATGCTGACGTTTTAATATGAAGACCAGCTTATTGCTATAGAAGACGGTGGTCCCAAAGATCCTTCTGTCGGCTTAGTTCCGTGAAAAACAATGGAAAATGGTACTATTGTCATTCGTATGTATGCAATAAAGCACAACTTCGAAGTGCAACTTCTGATAACGGTCTTTTTCGATTGATTATTAACATAAACATATAATTTTGTTGACTTCTTGTAACTTCTTGTAACTGCCTCCAGTCACTAATTATCGTAAGCATGCTTATACCCTGTCACACGTTATTATGTGGCCTCCATGTTTCAATACAATCTAATATATATATATATATATATATATATATATATATATATAGCCCAAGCCTAACAGCGTCGCACTTTGAAAAAGCTTAACTAAGGTGAAACTTAACTAAGGTGAAACTTAACTAAGGTGAAAGGTTGGAAGCACAAGAATTAAGATTGACGAACGGGCTATTTTCAATTTTAGCAATTCTCAAAAACAGTATTACGAGACCGTCTGCACAGTACATTTTTATAGACCGTACAAAAGTTCACAAAAAAAAACTTTTCTCTGTCTAGAATAACTAGTACCACCAGTTTCCGAATAAAATACAGTTTATGTTTGTCAAAAATTGCCCGAGAAACTGATTTGAAAATCAAAAATTGCAAAAAATACACAAACATATTTGCATAAGGCGATGCGAGTGAAGATGGAACTGTAAGTTATAAAATCAAAGTCTTGTTTTGTTTACATAAAATCGCTTTTCAAACTATCTAATGAATGAACAAACACATAAAAATGGACAACACAATCTTCTTTCGAAAAAAATTATTCAAATATCTATTAGTTTGCGTTTAAAAGCAAAACGCGTACCATTTAATTAAGCTTATAGCTCATCGAGTTCAAGCTTTCTTCGATGAAATTCAAGAGATCGATACAACTGAATTTAAGCACGTTTTAAAATCAATTTTCCAAAACTAACAATAACACCAATAAAAAGTCACTCAAAGATTGATAACAACATAAATTCTCATCGAAAACTGTAATCTGTTTTACCTTAAAGTCCCTAGCTTGCTTGGAAATTCAAATCTCCGCTTCTGGTTCTGAAATCCGTAGAAAACAAACATCTCCCGCATGTGATAAAAACGTAATACATGAAGTTCCTCAAAGCAAGATTTTATCCCTGAAAGCTCTTCTTTTTCCACTAAAGCGGCTTCCGAGTATCCCTTAATTAGTATCCTTGTCTTGAGTAGCAAACCGCGAAATATTCAGGGCAATAACGCCTTTAATGTAAACGGTTTTCTCCGCTTATATTAGTAAATCAAAGTGTTTTTCTAGCTGACGTGACATTCGGCCGTGTAACCGCGCGAAAAACAAAGCCTCGTTTTGGTTTCAACATGACGTCGTACGCGCATGTTTTACGACGTCATACGCGCCCGCGAGCTAGTCCTGCGCGAGGGCGGAGCTACAGTAGTCCGGTCCTGCGCGACGGCGGACGGAGGGCGGGCACACGCGCGCCCGCGAAACATTCCGCTAGCCATGACCATGAAAAATGACGGGCACAGGTTCTGGTTCTATGAGTATGGGGCTGCGCAGCCAGGCCTTCGGCCTGGCAAGTGCTCCGCTATAAAAAAACTGTAGCTTACTGGTATATAGCAAGCAAATTTTTCACAACAAATGTCTATATATGGTCACTCTTACTTTTTAAACATATCACTGATGCATCTTCACTGTGCAAGCAGTTTTCTACACCCCATCCCCTGTGCTGACAATTCACAATGGACGTTTCATTTCCTTGGCATGCCACATCGTCCAGCCAAATTGGACCACTTCCAGAGCCGAAATAGGCCCTCTTTGGAGCACTAGCAGCACCAGAATACCCGAGTTCACGGCACACGACTTGTGCATCATTTATATCCCAGTAATCGTCACAAACAGTTCCCCAGAGGCCATTTCGATATATCTCAACTCTTCCCTCTCCATTCCAGGTTCCTCCAACTAGTCTCAAACCTGTCGAAGGAAAAGTTGCGATTGTTCAATGCTTGTCTTTTAAAAATAATTTGAATCCTTGTATGTATTTTTTTTTCCTGTGGACGATATAGGTACAAGGCTAATTATTTGATACTTGATAGCTATTTCCTCTCACAAACAAGCATAACAAGCTGTTTTCTAAAAGCCAATGGAAAACATTTATTTTCCTCCCTCCAGTTAACCTCAATCCTTAATTATTGGTCAACTATGGGAAGTGGAGGAATTAAATATACGGGAAAATGGTATTATTGCTTATTACAGGATTTTTTTTTTTTTACTTAGGAATTGGTTGTCCTATCAGAGCATTTAGGGTTAAGAGATCACTGATGAGGACTACCCAATTTACAGTTTGAAGTTTGAGGGTTGTAGAACACGAAAATGATTTTACGAAAAGAGACATTAAATTGTTATTTCGCTTAGGCTATTTCCAGTCATTTGTATTTCTGTCTTATTTGCAACACTAACCCAGAGTGTGACGTCACAAAAACTAAATTACTGAAATTATGGGATTTCATAAATTATTCGGAAAGAGCATGAAGAAAAGTGCCTGTTTCCCAAAAACAAGAGGCTACTATTGTAGCCTACACTCATGCGCTTGCGTAAGAAAGTTTTATGGTTTATATTGAACCGGTCACGCGCCCCTTCCCCCCTCAACGAATTTTGCGTGACACACTAAAGAACATGCTAAAACACGTTTTCTGAACTCGCTTTGAATATTTAATTTATTGATGCCCGATCAAATACACACTCATTTTTAACCCGTGAATATACGCGCATGCGTAATGAACGGGTTATCGGTAACGGCGACAGATATGCAAATGAGTCACTCACTCGCTCACTCCTTCCATCAGCTGTAAACTTAGTGACGTAATGCTTTGTTACGAATGCGTTTTGTAACAAGAACAGCGTGAATCCAGCGATAACAATAACTGAATTGGTGTAAACGAATATAAACAACAATAAGCTTAAAGATTTTTCGCATTTAGAGTCTTTACTGCAACGTTAAAATCAATCTAAAAGGAATTTTCAACCGAGACACGCGTTTTGATAGTTATCTACCTTCAAGTAATAAAATTTATCCCAGCTCAAGTCAGTGGTCACGGTGGTCGAGTGGTGTAAGGCGCGGACTAACAGCCGAAAGGCCCAGGTTCGAATCTCGCTGGGGTCGTCTTTTTTTTTTTTTTTCTTTCTTTCTTCTTCGGACTGAACATTATGAAAGTGATGTACTGTATTTTTATTTTTTGCGTTTGTCAAAAATCCTTACGTTTAATTGAAAAAAAAAAAAATTGAACAGTGACAGAGTGAAAACATAAGCTTACCGCAATATTGCGTTACGCTAGCATTTCAAATTCACGGGTTGGCTCTAAGGAGCCTTTGATTTCTTTCCCAAACCGTGTCTTATTTCCGTTACATTTGAAAAGACTACTTTTAAAAGCAATGAAATCAGCAAACGAGCGGGATTAGCGAATTTCAATAACAGAATTACGCGACCGGCCGTGGAAAATGGAAATTGCAAAACATACACAGCATCTTTGCGTATTGGGCGACGCGTGTGAAGTTAGATATTTTGTTTACATAATATCAGATGTCATTACGATTGAATTTTAGCATGTTTGATAAATATTTCTCCACAGCTAACCAGAACACAAAGAAAAAAGTGAATCACAAATTGATATCAACATAAAATTCTAACCAAAAATTGTAATTTCTTTTACAGTAAAGTCCCTCGTCTGTATGGAAGTTCTTTTAAACTCTGCTTCTTCGGTTTTGATTGCCCCGCACAGATAAAAGCGTTTGAATTTCCTCGAAGCAAGATTTAGTTGCTGAAAGCTCTCCTTTTTCTCCACTATAGCGGCTTTGGGTATTCTTTAAAGCTTTCTCTTTCCGTTTTGAATATTTTAAATGTGAGTTATTAATCCGATGACACGAAACTACGGTTTTAAAAACCAAGCACATGCCGAGCGCGGCAGCCATTTTTTTAGAATATGTTGGTGACCCGAGGACCCGGTCACTAAAATATGCGTGCATAAATTTGCATGCAAAATCGTGACACAAAAAATAATAATGCGCTGAACCATTTTCACTCAATGCAACCACAAGTTTTATCATTTTTTTCACCTTTTGCAAACCTTAAAAACCACTGAGTCGCAATCTCGTGAAAATATTTACAAACCATCCGGCTTCAAATGAACTGCGTGACAATCATCTAGAATCTTTGTGTGTATTTTCCTTAAGTGTTATAAACTTAAACCATTGTTTATCAAATGCTACCTAAACCAAGCTTTAATCACAAATCACCATGCATGCTATAAATTTAAATTCTGGGCGGACGGTATAAAATCAGTTCATACATCATTGCTCAAGTTCACTCGTGTGCACTGCTACTTACCGCATTAGAATGTTAAAAGCTCATTAGCATGTTACTGAACTCATTATCATATTAAAACCGGCTTACAGGCAAACATTCTATTAATCAATAAAATTGATATTATATGTATAATATTTCATGGCATTAAGTAGTGCAAAAACCCAAGGCTTCCCTAATTCAACTGCCTTTTAAAGAAACTCTCTATTTAACAAGCTTGTTCCACCTACGTGTAAGTGTAGGTTAACATAC
Organism: Cladopsammia gracilis; assembly: GCA_022457155.1. Classification (NCBI taxonomy): domain Eukaryota; kingdom Metazoa; phylum Cnidaria; class Anthozoa; order Scleractinia; family Dendrophylliidae; genus Cladopsammia; species Cladopsammia gracilis. Next base: position 1,001,377 of record JAJGOT010000144.1, read on the forward strand.
ACAAATATAGTGATTTTTGTTTAATGTCTAAATGGTGCTCACCCCACAATGGGCATTTGTGGGGGTACAGGTGTGTTTGAATCTGTAAACATTCAAAATATAACTTTGCTGTGTTCCAGAATAGAGCCAAAAGTCTGAAAAAGAATGAAATCATATGCAACTTACATGTAACTCAGTTAAGTTCACAGCTACAACACGCAAGAGAATTCACCTGCAAGCTTAAGTGCATGTAAATTATAGCTTCTTTTAGACAACATGACAGGTTTGATAGGCCTTGTGTGTTGCTTTTTAGGTTCATAAGGGTAAATGAAAGAAAGCAAACCAGCTTTTACCATTGATTTTATTGATACACAACATTTTGAAATGAAAATATCTGAGCAGTTGGCAATAGACATCGGTCACTTTTATATCTTACACGGGAGGTGAAAGGAAAACAACTTCATTTTTCGCTGCTCATTGATTTCTTTTCGGGCCTGAAAAACTACATGTGTATTACAGATATCGCCCTCATCGCTAGATATCGCTTTTTCACTTGAAATTTAACATGGAATAGACCATTTTACAGTTGTCTTCTTAGTGTCCTGGCCTTTGAGTGGAAGCGAGGTCAAAGTTGACCTTGTTATGATACAGACCTTGGAGCTTTTCAGATGTAAATTTACCTAGTTAGCATGAGAACAGCATTATTAACATATGAAAGGCAGAAAGGTTTGTATCAAAGCAAGGTCACCTCCAGCCTCACTTCCACTCAAAGGCAAGGTCACCTAGCACGCAACTGTAAAATGGACTATTCACTCATCAGGCATTAAATTTTACCTTGATAAAAGAAAAGAAAAGGTGTTGGGTTACAAGTCTTAGTTTTGAAATGAGAAAGCTCTGCTTCAGATAGTATTTTTGTTTCTAAAGCAACTGGGGGACCATTTCAATTTCAGTGTATAATGGAAATTACTTTCAATTAACTCAGTACAGTATGCTTGTTCTCATTAGCCTGCGAGCAAGCTTCGGGTTTGGGGTGGGGGAGGGAAAGGAAGGAAAGCTTGCAACGATGTCTCAGAAATTTTTCGTATTTTGTTTGCCATATGTCATAGTTTATCATAATAGTTTTGATTTTTCTAGATACCATCGCAATCGCTCGGAATTTAGACTCAAGTGATTTCATTGTTTCTCGTTTATCTCCGCAATTTTAAATGTGATTTACAAAATTATTACACTTTTTTAAACTTCAGACTAAGTACAATATTTTGTGCAAGTTTCATTCTAATTCAATAAAGGAAAGTTTGTTAAACGGCCGGTCGGTGGTCGGTGCGGCTGCATGGAAACTGGAAGGAAACACCTTAATCATCAGTGAATCGTATCAATAACAAAATTCTTGATTGTGATCAGTCATCCGCTCGCCTATTTCTTACTTGCTTACAACTTTTTGTAATTGGATAGCTGTTATTGGACACCCATGTTGCGTGCGCGTCAATCAGTTGCACTTTAATTGATTCTTTTTGCTGTTTTCCTTTTACTTTCCATCTGCTAAAAATATCCTGGACGTTTTGAGTGCAAACAAGTCCACAGACTTTTAATTTCAAATTTTGTTATTAATGCGACTAATTAATAATTGAACTTCGTGTCATACAAATCAACGGTAATCGTACTCGTAATTTCAAATCGTCCTCGTGCTACACACTCGGCCGATTTGAAATGTCTCGTTCGGTTACTCCCTGAATTGTACTCCACTCAGTCCATTTACTATTACTAGTTGTTCACATGTAACAATTTGTTGCAGCGTTTGTTATGTATTTTTAACCAAACGAACATTGTTTTAACCCTATTCAGACTGGGCTTTTTTAGGCAATCTGTGACTGGGGGAGGAGGGGGGGGCTCCTCGGACCCCCTCGGACCCCCTCTACATATCTGGAACCAGTAAGGCTAGGACCATGAAATTTTCACACAATGTTCACCTCCATACAAGGAATCCTCGCACCCAGTTTTGACCTGCACACGCAATTATGACATCACAATGACGTCATTTTTTTGTTTTTCCGACGTTTCTTTGATATTTTTCCATCCAGATACTTAAAATATCAAATATAACTGTAAAATCATGTATTTAATATTAAAACATAATAAATACAAACAAGGACACACTTGTAAAGCGAGAAAAAGCAATAAAAAGCTATACAATTATAATTTTGAAATTATTGTCCGCAATCTTGGATCCGCCATCTTGGATTTTCTTTTTTTTTTTTTTGTTTAAATTAAAATTTAACAAGGAGCCCTTTGGGCTTCGAAACTGGCTCGTTTGGTGTCATTTTCCACCAGGTTTTCATCTAAGAGTTTTATATTAGCAATCCACAATATACAATCTAGAGTCTATTAATATGCACAATCCAGTCCACATTTGCATTCCATAGTTCGCTTTACATTCCACACTCTGCTTCAAGGAGGCTACAATTTCAGGTCTATATCTTTTTCTCTGAACTTTGTATTGTTTTTTTTTTTCGCTTTAAAATCCTTGAAACCACCTACTACAAGGAATCAGGATTGTTTAAACACAGGCATTTTGGATAATCGGTGATAGGATTTAATAATTAAATAATATATTATAATTATAATAAAAACCTTCCCAGCACCCTTTGCACCAGAAAAAATTTCCATGCCAAATAACTCTGTCAATTTTGAGTGAATGAGGATACTACGCCGCGTGCTATTTGCACCTACCATAAAATACCTATTTTTATTGACTAAGTGCGATGACGTCATCAGTCACGTGACTATGCCCCAAGTGCCTTTTAACGTTTTTTAGGAACATGCTATGATAAATGCAAATACAGTCAACGTGGCAAGGAAGGCATTCATTTGCATCATTTCGTCATGCCCGGTATGGTTCTGGATTTTTAAAATTAAGGGGGCTATACACATGAGCAAATAGGGGTCTGGGGACAAGTATCTTTGTATACATGTATCTTTGTAAGGGTGAAATGCAAAGTTAACTAATTTTGTAGGTTGGTAGATATAAGTCTAAAAATAAGTTCTTTATGAACGCCATCAGTATGACGTCATGAAACACGTGACCAGAACGCACGGAAGTTGACTGATTTTTGGAACTTTTTGGAACCATCAAACATTTTTATTTACTTAAATAAATCTCCGTATTTCCGCCCAGGTTAAAATTATGTTATTTTGGTGTATAAAAAATGTGATTATTACTCCTCTAGTAAAAATGAAGGTGACGAAAAAAAGTTTTACACGTTGGAAGACCTTGAAAATCCATCCTTTCCTGATCCTGTTCAGCGACTTTTCAGTTTAGAACTATAAACAAATCTGCATAAGTAGTTTTTATCTTACCTCTTACCAATGGCGTTGGCAGTTTTTCTGTGGCATTTTTCTTTCATACCAATCAGGGGTTAGATTTTTTTTATTCCCCCATCCTCCCCTCCCCTTCGGTCCACTTCCCTCCCCTCCCCTGCTCGGGTTTGCAGGAGATGGTCAGTGGGAGGACTGGTTCGAGTTTTCACGACAACGGATTCCGCCATTTTTGCGTGTACTGTAGCGTCAGCACAGAAAATATATTTTATTTCGTCGATTCAGAGTCCTGTTTATTGGCAAAAAGCTGGCGAAATTGCTTTACAAACTGTCCTTTTCATGGCTAACTTACGATATAGCGCAAAGAAGTCTGCCTAGAGTGTATATGTAGTTCCCCGGTCATGCATGTGCCGGTGCAGGCCGGTGAGATTCTCAAACTTGGAAAGGACAAGAAAAGCTGGAAAAGGTAAATGATTTGAGTTTTAAATTACATGTAGTAAGTTTAACTTTCAACCTAATGTCCAACTGGACAGGGTTCAGGGTTATTTTAGACCTTTTGCGGCGATTGATTATTAGTTTCTATTTGATATTGTGCACATCTAACTAGTTTAAAACTATTATTAAGGCGTTTTTTTTTGTTAATTAAGCTTAATTACAAACAGATTGGCAAAAGTCTGCGACTCTGAGCGCTGAAAAAAATCAAATATCACAAGGCGTAACATGTCGATCAAAATCGATCATCGAAAACATAGTCGATAAGCGTAGTTACTAAAAGAAGGAGTGACCTACAATGAGCTACAATGAGCTACAATGAGCCACAATTACCTACAATGAGATACAACGATCAGCCACAATGACCTACAATGAGCTACAATGAGCTTTAACGATCTACAATGGGCTACAGTAGTAATAAGAGGCACTATAACTCACTTTTACATCACCTATAAAAGTATCGATTTTGACCGTTAAATTTCCTCGTTAAATTTTTCAAGATTTTTTCAAAAAATCCTCGTTAAATTTCCAAAATTGTCGTTAATTTAGTGTATTTTGGAAATTTTCCTCGGTAAAAACCCAGTGGGTAACCATCTTACCCGTAAATCAGCATTTTTGAGAAAATTCTGGCTCACGAGCCACTTTCCAAAAAAAACATCCTCACGAGCCACTTTCCAAAAAAACATCCTCACGAGCCACTTTCCAAAAAAAACACACATCCCTCATGAGCTCACTTTCCAAAAAAACACACATCCTCATGAGCCATTTTCCAGATCAATAAAACGCAATAATTTGGTATAACCATATGGAAGTGTATCTAATCCGGTTTCAACTTTATTCAAACATCTTTTATCGTAAACAAACCGAAAGTCTTTCTCTTGATATTGATTAAAAACTTCTTTTGTTTTTGGATCTCTTGTGATTTTCTGCTCATTGACAAGAGTGATTCTTTCTTTCTGACGGTTGATGATTTCCTTCATTCCTTTCATATTCAAATATTGACTGTTTTCGTGATTTAGTGTGAAACCTTTTACTTTACAAGTAATTTTTCCTTTTCCCGTCACATAGCTATAAGATTTTGGGCCAGAACCGCACCATTCAACAATTTTATCACCTCCAAGCTCATCCGTTAGCTCACCAAGCATATCACCGGTTTCAATTGTTTTACCTCCCGGTCTTTGTACATACCAACAACTGTCGGTATCAAATCCGAGCACCTGTTCTCCGAGAGTATCCAAAACACCGTATAACTTTAGACGCGCATGACTTGTTGTGAATGCGGCAATAAAAATATTTGTGTTGTTTGAATTATCCACAAACTGATCTTTCAAATCATACGTCATCTGCACCATGTCTTCAGTGAGGAACTGACTGAAAAGATTTTCAATGTTATCATTGAGCAAAATTTTGTAAAACTCTTTTGATTCAGTTACATATTTGTGTTGTTTCATATTGTTACGCTGTCCGAACTTTCCCCAAAGACTATTCAGACATATTTTCGCAATTGCCCGCCTTCCAGGATTAAATTCTATTTTTCCTAACTCAATTCCCAAACGTTCTTTGACAATCTGTCTAAAATGCTCTTCTGACTCATATTGTAATCCAGGACCGGTTTTAAGTTCAGAGCTTTCCAATTTGATCTTCATGAACTTTTTAACATATTCTTTGAAAAGATCGCTAGATGTCTCTTTGAAATGCCAAACCTCATAAATCTTTTCAATCTTATATCCCTTTTCAAGCGCTTTTTGCATCTCATTTGTACACCATGTTCCGATAAATGATCTTTCATACTTCGTATGATAACATTCTTGTTGTTTTGTTTCTGCACACGTTCGACAAAGAGGAAACAGCAACTTTTCAGCCTTATCGCATTTTATTTTTACCGGTAAAACAGGATGATAAAGCCCTCGAGGTGGAATCACTTTACATTTTATGAACCCAAACCAATTTTTATTAAACCTTTTGGGATTGAAAATCTTTTCAGGATGACCGATCGGAAATTCCTCGTAGAATTGAACTGTTGGGTACAGGCTGACAAAATCAGCATACGCACCCGATTCATTCTCTTTGAAATCATGGGTTAGCTTTGTAATATTTGTTCGACCACCAAAGAAGGCATCTCTGGGGTTAAGCGGCTCCACAAAATCACGTTTCCAATCATTTTTCATGAAAGATTTGAATTTGGTATTTCGCAGGAGTTCGCACTCATAGATTGTAACAAGATTATAACCGTTATTGATAATCTTATTATTTTTTTCCATCGTACGACGATGAAGGGTTTTCATATCCAACTGATTTTTGGAATTTATCGTATCTGAATCGAAGCATTTCTTGCAACCGTGCCAAAAACATCCCTGAAATTCATAGACAGTATTTGTTGCTTCGCAAAAGCCATCTACAGACGGTGCACCCTTGATACACTCAAGTTTTTTCTCACCACCGTTGAGAGCGTGTTGAATCTTAATCCCGTGTTTTTCAGATAGAAAATCTAACCATGCGATACTTATTTTCGAATAATTTTCCTGTTTTGTGGTATCTTTTACGACAGCGATTGTTTCTGGTTTTAAATATTTAGCTCTGAAAATTGTCATGCACACACTTGCGATCGTGATATATTGAAGCGGATCGATATTTTCGAGATCGATAAACTCTTCACGAAACATCATCATCGATCTTCGAAGAATATCAACGTCAGACCTACAATATTCAATAAGCTCTTTTCGGAAATCAAAAACATAGTTTTCTTTGACACGAGCATCGTGCCATTTGTGAAAAGCTTTTCTTTCATCTTTCTTCATCTGATCATAACCATAGTGTTTCTTGCTTGGAATCGGTCCTACATAGTTTTGGTGACACTTTTTGTTGAAATAATGGGGGAAATAACCTTTTTTCAGCTCTTTTAATCCAAACGTTTTTGGGAACGATGCTAATCTGTTCTGAACAAAATTTAAACTATCTATGAATCTTATTCCGAATGATTTGACCTCCATCGACATTATTTTTGTACCTGAATATATAATTTCGGGTTTTACGCTATTTTCTACGCACCATTTCAAGATAAACTGAGCATCATAACCTTTTGAATTATGTGCAATGAAGGTATATTTAACATGTTCCTCATCAAACACAAACTTGCAGAATTCATCAATTGTGTGAAAGACCCACTCATTTCCTTCAAAATCGTGTACCACAGCTAAATTTACTTCGTGAATACCCGTCTCTTGAATGCATTCAAAGTCGAAAAACATATACTTTTCCGTATATGTTTGGCAAGAAAAACATATGTAATCTTCAAGACAGCCTGTACATCTTCCTCCTTTGCAATGTGTATTTTTCATAAAACAGCGATGCTCTGTTAAATCGTAGTAAACTTTGCAGTTGGAACATTTTGAATATCCGCATTTGTGGGACTTTAGGTCATGAATCGTTCCATCTCTATCTTCTGAAGTTACGATTATTCTCTCGCATAACAGACATTTTCCTACATTTTTACACACAATGTCGGGTTTTCCGTGTTTTGATCTGTCACGTCTATGCTCATCATAACAATCTAATCCGAAAAAAGATCTATTACATTTGTCGCATGTTATTGGTGGTAAAGAACACTTTTTTCCGTCAGGAAAAGATTTGAAACAAGCGATACATTTTGTCGGACATCTATGCTTATCTCTATGTTCATAGGGTTTCTTGCATGTATGGCAATAATAATCTTTACAAAGAAACCCCGGCATACTTGTAATGACATCGTAATGATTTTTATTTTTCAAAAGATAGATCTTACTCGCATTTTCAAAAGGAGCGACTGTGAAAATGATCTCATTAAACTGGTCAGCATCAACGATATTAATCTCTACTTTCATATGAAATGAAAATCTTTTCACATCTTCAAGAGTAGACCCGAATAGCGATATTGGAACTTCAGCTTCTTTGTGAAGTTTCTTTGCTTCATCTTCCTGCAGTTTTCTCGAAGCGTTAAACCCGTTTTTCAATTGCGAACTTGTCCATCTATCTTTGTTAATATTTGCCACCGCTGTTACAATTGCTCTGGCAAGACAGATTGAATCACTGTTTTTAATCGTTATAACTGACCTTTTTCTTGAAACATTGTCTTTTGTCACACGCAATCGTCCTTTTCCCCGGGGAACCATTATCGATTGAATTTCTATTTTAACCTCGGAGAGCGGTACATCCTTGTATTCAATGAATTTAGCTATCTCTTCGATGAGATCCGTATCAAGATCACCTGTGATTGTGATCAGTTTTGTACTGACCGGTTTATGCCAACTCGGATGGCTAAGTATCCATCGAATCTTATCACCATTTTGTAGTCCTCTCTCTTTTATTACTTTCAATCCGATTTCCAACAATAATATATCGATATCGATTATTGCACGTGGGTTTATTATTTTTACTTTGAATGTGTCGAAAAACGATTGGAACTTTTTGTTTGACTTTGAAAAGATCTTAACGATCTCATACGAAACTTTATGTTCAACCCCTTTCAAGATGTCAAGCTCGTTGTTGAGCAATTCTCTTTTTGAAAGCAGCTGTTTTCTCTGCTTTTTGTTATTTTTCAACTTTTTATTAACCTTTTGGAGTTTTTTCTTGAGCCGCTTGATCTGTTTCTCTTTTCTTTTATTATCCGCCAATTCAACATGTGAGGGCGCTTCAAAGTTTTTCTCTTCTCTTTTCTGCCTGTGGGTTTGTTTGGGTTTCATCTGATAAGGTTTTGGTCTATGTGCCGGTGCCGGTGGCGGTGGCGGTGGAGGGGGAGGCGAAGGTTCATCTATAAAAGTAACGATACCGCGTGGCGGTGGCGGTGGCGGTGGCGGTGGCGGTGGTGGGGGAGGCGAAGGTTCATCTATAAAAGTAACGATACCTCGAGGTGGGGGAGTATTTAATCTACTTTCGATGAATTTGATCAGGTCCGCTTTTCTCCTATGACGTGAAAAACCTTTCATGCGATGCTCACGTGCAATTGTCTTAAGCTGTTCAACAGTTTTTGACTCCATGTGTAAGCTTAAGTATCTTATATCGATATATTTTATTTTTTAAGACCATTTTAAATTTTCATTTCACGACCTTCGGTATGAAATGAAAAGAAGAGATCTTCACCGCAGATCTTTCAGATCTTTTAGATCTACCCAAGAGTTGAATTTATCGCTATACCCGCTCCACTTTACTAACGCTTTACCATTTCGAGCATCTCGTCGAATCACTTTCTCAATACGGTAAACGTCTTGAACAGCCTTCTGCAGCTCTTCCTTATAAAAAGAACCTGTTATCTCCTCACCCAGCTCATCTTTCAGTTTATAAGTTATAGGGTTAGTGCGTTGAATCTTATCGATAGTAAAAATCTCTTCAGTCCAATTCGGTGTGTAACCTTTATCGAAAACAGGACGTTTGTATTTTGATATTCGAACCTTATCACCAACTTTAAATTTCGGTTTAGTATTCATCCGTTTCATCTTTCCGTACAGATTTAAGTAAACAGCACTTTCGTTCTTTTTCTTCGACGCTTCCACAGGTGTCATACCGATGCTTCGATGTTTTGAATTATTGTATTCTTTCAATATCATCGGTAATATATCATAATACACGGTATTGTTTTGAACGGTAAACTGTTTATACATTTTCTCTTTTATCGTACGGTTCCATCTTTCACAAACACTAGATTTTTCTTCATTCTCTGTCGAATACATCACTATCGCATCTTTATCCAACAGTTCTTTCATATTCTTGTTGTAATACTCTTTTCCCTTATCCACCCACAGCATTTTCGGTTTTCTTCCTTCTTTGAATAGCGAATTGAACGCTTCCCTAACGGTCTCTCCCTTTTTATTCTTCAACGGTACAATCCAACCGTATTTACTGAAAACATCTAACACCATGAGAAGATATCGATATCCCTTATTCCACCTGCTAAATTTCTGCATCTCGACAAGGTCAGAACACCATATCTCATCGATACCGTTAACAATAACACGCCGCCGAGTAAACTTTCGTCTTATGGGTTTATGCAGCTCGTATGCTAGCTTTTCTTGCCACGTCTCTACGTTTTTACTCGGCGGCCTTATCCGTTTCCCAACCCAAGTTTTTGCTTCGTGTTGATAATAAATCTCGCCGCTTGCCCCCATTTTGGCATCTCTCCGTACGGAATCTGATCAAGTTCAGAAACCATCTGCCGGTCACAATCTCCCTTGTTGGTTTTGCCTGTTTTAACGCGATCATAACAAACGTCATGCCGAGCTGATATCTCATCCACTTTGTTATACGGTTGCTCATACCATTCTTGAATTTCTCCCGTTTCATCATCGTATTTTAACTGTTTATCCAGGGGATTATAAGGCCCCATATACTTATATTTCCCAGGAGTGAATCCTTTCTTTGGTCTTGGCAGCTTTCCTATTAATGAATGAACATCTAATTTACCACCATCTAAATCTTTTCTATCCGTTTTATATTTTTTATCGGGTCTAATCTTGGTACTTAGCTGATTTAACATGTCGGAGGTTGTCTTTTCAAGAAACGGTTTTGCTTTGTCGAGAGCGAAATCCAACGCCTTGGTTTGCATATTTTTATTTCTCAACAGCTCACTTGCTCCATAACGGCCCATCTCAACAGCTTTCTTTCCTAACCAAGGTAACGCATGCATCGTTAATCCTTCCATAGCCATCTCACCAAAGCCCCCACCTTGTGGGGGCCCAACTAGTTTTCCGAACTCTTAACGAAACGGGTTTTCTTGATTCCGCAATTAGCGCAAGTGCACCAAAAATAAGGTCTACCATTTTTAGCTGTCATATAACCGGACGGTTCAGTACAACCGGTTTTTATTTTTTCCTTAACGCAATACGTTAACGGTTCCATCTTATTATACGATCTGTATAATAAAACTTTTTAATTTTAATTACATGAAATATTTTTTAATAAACATTTCATTATAGTTTTGATTATCGATTTTGAATCTACTCAAGCAATCGTAAAATGATTTTCTATAGATATTATCAAGAAAATATAGACAGTAATAACCGCATCTTACCGATCTTATAGCTTGAAACGGGTAACCGATATTGTATTGGTATTCCATACCTAATTTATCGGCATAATCGATGAAATCTTGTGGTGGTGGTAAACAAAACGAATCGAAATAATAGATGAGATTTTTATTTTTGACATAACTACATACCCAATGTGTTCCGTTAGATACCATATCATCAAGATTAATTATACAACATCCTGTTTTATGAATATGACTTACCGTTTGATCTCTCGAAAAAATACCCTTGAAATCGGGTATTTTTAGATATCTTATCCATAGTTCCAGGTCAAAATTACTTAACGGTACATCCCTAAATTGGGGTTTTTTTCACCCCACGATCCGTAAAAAGGTGGAGGTTGGTATGGAAACTTTGGAGAGACCTGTAATCCTCTACCTCTCGATGCTCTCGATGGTACCTGTAATCCGTAACCTTCACTCGGACCTACGGTCAATCCTTTTCCAAAAAGTTTTGAAGCTAGCTCTATAGCCATAGGAATTCCGATCGCTGCAAGTGTTCCTAAAAATCCTCCATTAATCTGTCTTTGTGTAGGTATGAATGTTATACCGCTACCGGTTTGCATACCTTTTCTCGCCGTCTGTGTTTGACTTGCAGATAATCCTTTGATAGCTAATAGCTGTGGAAGAAAATCAAACGGTATCGTAATTCCGTTACCAAAAATCTTATCGATACCTAAACTTCCCAAAGCGCCTAGAGCTCCTGTAGCTAAATGAGGTAGTACCTTTGTAGCCGCTTTTGTTGCTAAAGGCACTACCTTTGTTGCCGCTTTTGTAGCAAAAGGTAACAGCTTTGCACCGAGCGACATCAACGAGGTCCACAAACTTCCGCCTCGTATTACCGCTTTACGAATCTGTGTTTTTGATATCTTGATATCGGTACCGGTACCGTTTTTTAGCGCTTTATTAATCTTGTTAATCTGAGTTTTTGTTAACATCAGCTCGTGCGACCCTTTCAGATTATTCTTAGACAACCTTATCGTAATTTCTGAATTATCGTCATATGCTTTTTTTAATTTATGCAACTGTCCTTGAGACAGATTTACTCCATATGCATTGTAATTTGTAGCCATTTTTATCTTTACAAAATATAGTTTTAATTAGATTTACGCTTTTATTAATATTTTTCCGGATTCGGTGTATAGCTCTATCTCTTTTTCATGCATGACTAAAGCATTTAATCTATAGTTTGTCGGATTATCACCGTTTAACTCATAATTGAAAGTAAGCGCAACTACACCATCTTTTACATCTTCTTCTTGATATCTAAGATTAAAGTATAGAATTCCAAAAAGATTTCTGAAATTTGATCGATCAATTATGGGTCCGCTTAAAAAATCGTTGTAAGCGGAACTGTAGGCCATCAAAGCTCTGTAAACTCTTGACTCCTCAACCGATGTCATATCTAATTGAGGATACTGAATGCTACCGTTTATTAGCAAGTGTGCTTTGGAAAAATATCGATTGTTTGCTCCAATTCTGAATGTATCGAAAGTAAATATATTTCGCTCCTGATTATTATAGTTTGCTTCCGGAACAACCCAGATGAAAACATGCCTCGGTCTCCTAATCCCTGTACTTATTCGAAAGGAGCTACTTGTAGAGGTTGTTTGTTTTATTTCGCTGTGTTCTCTCAAGTAGGTCCATCTTTTAGGTTTCAGATAATCTTCAAGATACTGTTTCATACCTATACCGTTGAAGATAATTTTTGGACACCACAATCGCAACTTTGTTAAGATCACCTTACTATCCGGAGCAGCTCCTTTTCTGAAAATTATATTGTTATCGTTTTCAAGTTCTATAAGAATATTTGTCTTGATGTTCGGATGAAGATTATTTTTGAAAGCTGCAAAATAGCTGTATAGATTTAGCGGAATCGACATTTTGTTGATAGCTGCAGCATCTGTCAAAATTTTTCTTCTAGCAAAACCTTCGTTATATAACGCTTGAGCCGGTCGTGCTTCTGTTGTTCCCGTGGATGAATCTAAATATAAAAACTGATCTTTACCGATCGTATCCGCATAACTTTTTGTATATTTTAAGAGGGAAAGTACGTTCGATGTTTCATTGGCTTTTGAGTTATTGTAAACCGTTATTCCGTTACACTCAACCTGAATCTGTTTTATAAATGTATGACCGTTGGTTGTGGTACAATCTTGATTTCCGTTATTTGGTCCTGCTGTTATTCCGACTGTACTATCAGCAAGCGTTACAAGTTTGAAATCTACTTCCAGATAAGCGTTGTACCAATCGATCGGATTTGCTTCCGAAGTGTTATCGACTGTGAATCGATAATTATTTTTAACCTGTCTATTATCATTTGCGACATTATCGATTAGCGGTGTTTCCAAATCGAAGGCCACGTATTCGTATCGTTTGACCAATTCTGGATTTCTGAAACTCATTCTTATTATACGTTAGTATAATAAGAAATTATTTTTAAAATTAGATCAGATCATTTACGATATCTCTAATGTATTTAAATTTATCCTCTTTCTTCTCCTTTTTATGCGAAGCTTCTTCTTTCAAAAATTTAACAATATCGACTCCTTTTGTTTCACCTGAAATTTGCGGCGGTTTAGGTGTTTCCACCGGTGGTGCTGCAGCAGGTTCTTTTTTACCTCTGGTGGAAAACTTGTCATAATTTTTTTCACCAAGAAGTTTGCCACTCTCTTCGCCAACCTTTTCAGCACCTTTTTCAATAAGTTTTTCTGCTGCTTTACCGGCCAATTTACTTGCTGTTTTTCCTGTTATAGTTTTTCCGATTTTTGTAAGCGCATCAAAGAAACCACCACCGGAACCTTGTATATCATAATTTACAATATAAGAGATTTCTCCTGTATCAAAATCTCTTACTCTTCTTAGCTCTTCCATTTTTACGTAGTCCATGAATTTATAAATTAAAATTATACTTCTTTCAACACTACGGTTATAGAAATATCGATATCGTTCAGATCAACAAGTCTATCTTCATCGTCGGCTAAGTAAAAGGTTACTTCAGATATATCTTTTCTATTCATTTTGTGCCACAAGTAATTCACTCTCGGGTAGACTTCAAAAGGTAAAGATCTTGTTTTTGTATTTGTTGAGAATGTGAATAAGGTATTGCTTCGCTTTCCTGAAACGATCGAATCGCTCAACAAACTACATTTTACGTAAAGATTATCGATGCTGTTACTGATATTAGGGAAATTTTTCCCATAACCGCTGCTCGTTAAAACTTTCGATTCGAATCCGAGTAAAATATTAAACTTTCCACTCGAACTGAAATCGATGCGATAATCGGCTGATAACTGAATAAATACCTTGTAAGTTGTAAGATCGAACAATACGCTAATTCCATAATCCTTCTCCGTGTCTGGAATTTTTCCAATCGTTTTGTGAATGAAATTATTTATATCTTTGTAATCATAAACCCCTGATGGAAAAGTAATCGTTTCATATATTTTTCCCTTATCTTTCGATATTTTTAGTTTGTTGTTATCGTATTCGGGACGAATGTTATGCCAACTCGCAGTCATGCTAAGATGATCCAATGCCAAAAAACATTGTTTATTATCGTCCAATCTCAACTCAGGGATAAACCTTACGGTAAAATTTCCCGGTTTATTTTCGGCATTTTGTTTTCTTGCATCTATCGATTTGAAAACTAGCGTTCTGTTAACATCCATCTTATTATACGTTTCGTATAATAAAACCTTTTTATTTTTTTAAATTTACGCTAAATATTTCTTAAACAATTTCTCATGAATTGTATTATCGATTGCTCCTATTCTTAACAGTTCATCAATGATTTGCGATAAATCATTTCTCAAAACAGGTGAATTGTTACCGGCGGCCATCGAACCGATTATTATCTTCATTCTGTCCGCCAATTTATTGGGATCATCGTAATAGACTATACTTGAACCGGTTACAGTAAACTGTGATTTACCAGATGATTTATGAGGAGGTAAATTACTCAACATATTTAGATCATTAAAAACGTTTACAGCGTTCATACTATATTTTGTTTTAGGATTGTATCTTTTCGTTAGTAAATTAATCAGAGATTTATCAACATCGGCTTGATAGATTAATTTTCCACCACGATAAGCGTTTAATCTCTTATCTTTCATTAACTTAGGCATGTCGATTAAGAGACCACCATATTGATTATTTTGAATTTTGTAAGCGTTTCGTCTTGGCTGTTTGTACTTGCGTACCCCTTCACCTTGTTTTTGTTTTGTATATTGCGGTAAAATTTTCACATTCTTAATCGTTGTTAAATATCTGTCTAGTATATCTCTTGTTCTTTCATATATTTTCAGATCATAATCGAGTTTTTGTTTTTCTTCTTCTGTCTTTGGTTTTCTCCTTTTCAAACCACCTATCTTTATTCCGACACTTCTGTTTTCATCTTTGGCTTCATTATAAGTTGCAATTAACTCGTCTTCATTCATTTTAAGTAGCTCATTAGGTTCATGAAAAGTTTCTTTTAAAAATTCTAATTCGCTTTCTGTGAACATCTTATTTGGTTCAGCAGTTATTATTTTAGCCGTCGGTGATGGTATTGCAGGAAGCGTTTCCGTTGGTGGTTGGTCACCGCCAGGAAATGGTAGCTCTTTATTCAATGTTAAGATATCTTTGTTAGTTTCAACCAGATCTTTGAAACCGCTGGTCAAAGCCAACTGATTTTCTTTTAGCTGCTGAATGACCTTATCCTGTTTTTCATCTGTTTTTTTCTGCTGATCGATCAGCGGTTCTCTCAGAGTTTTGAAATAATCACTCATAGCGATATCGCGAACCTGTTCTTTATTTTTTACCGCATTCTTTACTTCGGTAACCGCTTTAGCAATTTTGAAACCTTCAAATTCTAAATCTGCATATTTTTTAATCTTATCAAGATCCATAATTTAAATATCTGTAAAATAATCGTTTAAGTTATTTTTAAATATCTGTAAAAATAAACATTTTTAAAGCTTTTCTGTTCTATTAAACAAAATGAAAATACCGAATTACGATGTGATAAAAAATAACGATAATAATCGTTCGTTGAATGATTTTCTTAGCGAAGATTTTCGTATGTTGATAACGGGTCAAACTCGATGTGGAAAAACAAACACCTTAATGCATATTCTTAGAACACCGCTTATCTGTTACGATAAGATCTATCTATACACACCAAATCAGCATCAGGATAAGATTCAAGACCTGCAAAAACTAATGGAAAAGATCAGTCAAAGAGTTGGATATGATATTTTAGAACTTTACGGCGAAGATGATATTATGGATACGTCAGACTATCCGATCGATAATAGAAAGGTGGTGGTTTTTGATGATCTAATTAACGCTCCCCAAGCGGTTCAAAATAAGATCGCCAATCATTATACAGATGGTCGACATCATAAGATCTCCCCGATCTATCTAACCCAGTCTTACTACGATGTTCCTCAAAAACTCCGACAGAACTGTTCCCACATGATCTTATATCCACCAACGACTAAAAAACATCTGAATCTGATTGCGCAAGAAAATCTAATAGATCCGGTTCTTTTTGATAAGCTCGGTCCATATGAGTTCTTATTTTTAGACAAAGAAAAGAAGAGTGTTACTAAAAACTTTGATGAGACTTTTTAAAAATTATATGAGATAAGAATAGAGTATGGGTATTTTCAATAATATTGGAAGATACAGTAATTTCGATATATCTGAATATATCAGAAATTTTAATCGACAAGTACAAGCGAGTACCGGTTTGAAATTAGATGTCAATAACAATTACGACATTCAACAAAAACGTCTTGTAAATGTTGGTGAAGGAGTCGATAGCGGAGATGCGGTAACAAAACATCAGATATCAACAAAACCAGATCGGACAGATGTTATCCTTGTTGACGGTTCGACACATATGACCGGTGATTTCGATCTTCGAGGAAACAGATTGATTCTTCCCGGAGAGATCGACATGAACAGAAAACTAATCGTAAACATGGATACGGATGAAGATGACGATCTATGCGCTGTCAACATGATAACTCTGAAAAAATTTCATCCCAACGTTCCTGAACCTACACATGAGGTCGTGAAAAATATCGATCTGAAAGAACGTTTCAATGTTGTTCAATCGAAACAACAGACTTATCACGATTTAGGAGCAAATTATAACAATCTTGTCTCTTACAACGATGTCAGGAATATTTTCTTATCTCGAAAAGAGATGTTTCCGATGGAGACCAGTTTAGATATGGGAAACAATACGGTTTACAATGTAAAGGACCCGACGGTCGCCGATCAAGGGGCCAATAAAAGATATGTGGATGCTGAAACAACCAAAAAGCTTTCTTTGACAGGCGGTTCAATGACCGGCATTTTGGATATGAACAATATACACATCAACAATATAGCAACACCGACTCTTAATCATCAAGCTACACCAAAATCTTATGTTGACGGTGCTGATAAAAAGCTTAATCTCATGATAGGGGATGTGGTAGTTCATACGAACGAGGTAGAAAATAAGCTCAAAAAATATATCGATGAGTCACATATTAGTACTTCGGAAGATATGAAAGATGAGTTCCGGTACATAATGGAAAATGTTGACGAAAGCTCTTCCGAGCATGATATAACCGTCACCGGTATAGTCGATCTGGTGGAGTCGCCGCATACGCTAAACAAAAAAGTTTACAGTCTCTTATTACACAAACATCCACTAAATAGCTACGCATCAAGAATCGGTTTTAATCTGTATAAGTTACCGGATGGAGAATATACCGTTTGTATCGAATTTATTCCACCTACGATTAGTGGTGTCAGCGTCGATGTTCAGTCGGCCTCTATCAATATTAATAAGCAGTCGACGAAAAAGTTTACGAACTACTGTAGAAGCATTATCAATCTGCATAAGTGGAAGATCTCTCCGCCGGAATATATTAGGGTCGATTTAAAATGTAGTGGCTCGCCAACATCGGCTTCGCAAGCTCAAGCTTACCTTATAATTTACGGAATAAAAGGAAACCACTCAGATGTTCCATCTAGTGTTTACGATTCTCCTTATTTTTTTGAGAATCGTAAAATGGTTATGCAGACTACTCTCGATATGAACAAACACACAATTATCAATTCACCATCGATAGGACATTTTGAAATTAACGGTGTTTACAATAGAACTAAAAACGCAACATTTACTCTATTTTCAGGAGAAAAAGATGTTATGGTTCCGGTTAAGTGTAAAATTGTAAAATGTTGCGTTAACATTCTCGATACGGTCGAAACGTACCCTTATATTGCTGTGTTGATTAATAATGTAGTTGGAAGAGGAAGGGGTGGAAAGAAACAGGTTTGTCACTTGACTAACGAGATAGATATGGAAGAATGTGATACATTTTATGTGAGAATACAGATGAGTTTACAAGGAACTGTCGTCAATAAATGTTTGGTAAGTGTGTGGCTTGAGATTGTGTAGTCGTGAATTGAAATTTATTATGGGTACCCATAATAAAATAGATGATCTACTAACTATAAATCTTCTACAACCTCTCTCGCGATTTCTCGACATTCTTGTAACCATTCCGGTGTGGTATCATTTATAAAAGAGACATACAATAGTGTGAAAATGAATGCGATCATTTTAAAATCATATTATTATTCTTTATAAAATGAGATACGATATTTTTGCATTTAACCACATCGATACATCGATCGATGAGACAAAATTAACGGTGATCAAATCCCTTTACAGTTTTTATCACAAGAAATGGTGGTGTTATAAAAAAACTTTTAGACATCTCAAACGGATGAATCTCTTGTGTAAACTGTCCTCATCCTCTCTTATCGCCGGTGGTACAATTGCCGGTGGAATTACGTTGAACCCTATTATTTTAGGTGTCATTTCCGGTGCAGGGTTGTTGGTCAAAACATTTACCGACTATAAAAACTATAACCGACGGATCGAGATGAGTAAATTCGCATTTACAACATACCAGAAAGTTTTGGTCGATTTACGGTCTTGTTTGCGTGGAAAACAGTTCGAACATGAATCGTTTGTTAACGATATGAGGTTGATCGATGAGATAATCATCGATCTATGTCCAGCAATAAATAGTCGAATCGAAGATCGATATGATAAAAAATTCAAATGAACATAAAGATTTGGTATTAAATAAATAAAACAATGGATGATGGATGGGAAAGACCGTTGATTAATCGAACAGATTATACCTTCAAAGAATTGCGCCATTTAGCAAAAGAGAAGAAAATTAAAGGTTGGTATCTAATGAGGAAAGCTAAACTCATCGATGCTTTAGCTGAATTAGATATATATGAACCTCTAGTAAAAGTTCGTAAAGTCAAATAACCGTGTTGAAAAAAGATACGATGAAAAGTTTTCATAAAAATGTGCAAAACCCTGGTCGGGGGGTGCTCGGTTGGCTGTTTCTGTGCCTCACCGAAGTGAGGACTTTTGCCTCACCGAAGTGAGGACTTTTGCCTCACCGAAGTGAGGACTTTTCCCGCTGACAAAGCGGGTGTCACCCATTTTATACCTCTGGGTGAGGTTAAGTTCTCCGAAGAGATCTTTGAGCACCCCCCTGTTATCAGTTGGGCCGAGGCTGGTTCACCAGAGCGTAGTCAACTGACTCAACTACACTGCTACCCCGTGGGTCTGACATTGCATGAACCGTAAACGGGATTCAGACGGCGGCCGACCGTCACCTCCCTGAGTTCTACCAAATTACAGACTTAATATTATATATGGTTCGATCGACTTATATATTAACGACCGAATTATCGCGCTCACACATGTGGTACGTGTCAAGTGTCACGCGCGCGTTTCACGCGTGACTGCGCATGCACTTTAGAAGGTTTCACACTTGAATGAACACGTACGCAATTCTCGGAAAAGATGAATAAATTAAGACCGATTTCTCGGAAACGTCGTGATTCGAAAGCGCTTGTTTATCAAACCACTGTTGTGGTGGTCTTAAAAATAAAACGTACTTTATAGAAGAATGGAAAAGCAAGAATCGAAACCTAAAGTTATGGTAAAAGATCTCAAAGCTATGGCAAAAGAGCAGAAAATTAAAGGATGGCATCTGATGCGAAAAGCCGAACTGATTGAAGCTTTACAAGCTGTTGAACAACAAGAACCTACGAAGCCGCGAATGGCTAGAGCAAAACTTTGTCCACACGGTAAAAATAAATACAGTTGTAAGGAGTGTTCAGGATCAAGGATTTGTGAACATGGTAGACAGAGACATGTTTGTAAAGATTGTGGTGGAAACGGAATCTGTATTCACGGGAATAACAAATACTATTGTAAGGAGTGCTCGGGAAAACAGATTTGTGAACACAGCCGTGTAAAATATTCTTGCAAAGATTGCGGTGGAAACGGTATCTGCATTCACGGGAAAAACAAGCGCTGTTGCAAGGATTGTAGGTAGGAAAAAATGGTCTTAAAGAAAATAATTTGTAATAATAACAACATGCAACTGTCAATTCTCTCAGATGTTCGCGATGATGATATTTTTTTCAGCAAACCGATAAAAAATGACCTTTACAATTATCAAAGGATTAAAATTACGACAGATTACGGTGATAAGAAAGGTCCGCTAGTCATTGAAACACCGCTTCTTTTCAGTTTTGGTGTAACCGAAAGAAGAAGTGTGAAAGAAGACGGAACTCGTGAGCTACTTGGATATTCTATTCCGGTCTGTTTATGGTCCAAAGACAATCAACCGACACCGGACGAAGAAGAGTTTTATTTTTCTTTGTTAAATTTTGAAGAACTTTGCCGTAAGCACTTGGAACTTACGTATGATCCAGAAATTGCTGGCGAATTAAATAATATTTTGTATTGCAAGGACAGTAATATAGGAAATAATCCACCGATATTGTATACCAAACTCAATTATTCGGAAAAGTCGAATAAGTTCTTGACGCTATTCAAAGTGAAAGGAAACAAAGATGTTGATCCGCTCGACTATTTAAACACATATTGCCATGTGAAATTAGCTTTGATAATTGATAGTATCTATATCGGTGAAAAAGCTGTTTCGATTCAGATTAAGGTTCATGAGGCATATTTTAGACCGTTGCCACAACGAGAATCGCTATTATCGATACCTGAAGAAAGCGATGATGAAGAAGAAGATTGATTGATTGATGATTTTCATTTCTTTTACTAGAAATGAAAAAATCGTCTTAAAAAATAAATATGGTAATATAACAACATGCATCTGTTAAGTCCTTCAAAAGTTTTAGAATATTCATCAAATATTATTTTCCATAAACCGGTAAAAAACAGTAAAACCGGTTTTGAAATAATTAAAATTGACACCGATAAAGGTCCGCTAGTAATCGATTCACCATTTCTTACAATTTTAGGTGTAAAAGAGACATATAGTCAAAACGAAAGTAGTAAACTACTTGGTTACACCATTCCTGTTCGCTTATACGGTGAAGAAGGATGCAGTCGAATGTTAACGGAAGAAGAAGAAAAGTTTATTGATTGCATGGTTTTTATTAGAGACATCTGTAGGCGACATTTAAAAGGTGTTTATGGTGAAAAATTAGCTAATAAGATAAAAGGTATTTTTTATGGTTTTCAGTTTGAAGGTATGGGTACAAGAATTACTGGGGGATCGATTCGATCTGAAATGTTTAATGTTAAACTACCAAAACATTCAAAACAAAGGGATAAGATCTTAACAAGAATCGCAAAGAGAAAGCTAGAAAAAGTCAAATTGGCTCTGATAATCGATAGTATCTATATCAGCAAAGAAGAAGTTTCATTTCAAGTTACGGTACATGATATATATGTTAACCCACAAGATTCTCCACTAACAATACCTGAAGAAAGCGAAGAGGATGAAGTTTTTCTTCAAACTGTCCTGTGTTAACAATGAGTATCGATTAAAACACTATATCTGGAAAATGGCTCATGAGGATGTGTGTTTTTTTGGAAAGTGAGCTCATGAGGGATGTGTGTTTTTTTTGGAAAGTGGCTCGTGAGGATGTTTTTTTGGAAAGTGGCTCGTGAGGATGTTTTTTTTGGAAAGTGGCTCGTGAGCCAGAATTTTCTCAAAAATGCTGATTTACGGGTAAGATGGTTACCCACTGGGTTTTTACCGAGGAAAATTTCCAAAATACACTAAATTAACGACAATTTTGGAAATTTAACGAGGATTTTTTTTAAAAAATCTTGAAAAATTTAACGAGGAAATTTAACGGTCAAAATCGATACTTTTATAGGTGATGTAAAAGTGAGTTATAGTGCCTCTTATTACTACTGGCTACAACGAGCCACAACGACCTACAATGAGCTTCAACGACCCACAGTGAGCTACAGTGCCTTAGAGAAAGCTACAATTAACTAAAATTAGCTACAAGGGGTTTATAATATCACCATCCTTACCGTTATATACCATAGAAAGGTCGGTCCCGCGAGAGGAGAATAATTAGCGACCACCCGTTCACTTCTGAAAATCACCGGAAGTAACAAAAAGCCATACCTGTACTACGTTATCTTTACGTTATCTTTCCGGACCGGCTCACGTCAACCCGTCCGGCCCCGCTCACGTCACCTTGCGATTCTATTTTCTGTAGGATTGCGTCAGCGGGGCCGTATGGTCATATTATAAATAAGTTTATTCCCGGTTCAAAAATATTATCTTTCAAACATTTCACTTCAACTTTTTTTATCACAAAATGTTTATACAAGGATATCGGTAACTATCTTTCGGGAATCATCGGCTAGCATCGGCAATCTGCAAAAGGCCCCATGATTCCTTCTTCAAATCTTGGAAGGATTTTTTTATTCTTTATTTTAATAGCTTTGAAATGAGGTATAATAATATATACACTCAATGTCATGTATAGTAGTGCGTTTATACACGTAGCTACATGGATTGTCACCTGCCACGAAAGCTAGAATCATGGAAAATCTGCAAAAATTTTAGAACATGCTGGGTTATTCTTGGACACCTTAGGCTAATGTTTGGTATTCTTGGAAAGTGTTCCTAACAAAACGAGCACCTTGCCCCTTTGTAAGTTACGTCCCTGAGCGGTGATCGACAAGAACCAAGACCACTTCCGGTTCAAAGATAATGTAAGATGGAATGTTTGTACAGGTACGGCCTTTTTTTACTTCTGGTGATTTTCAGAAGTGATCGGGGAACTTTCTACGGTATATAAAGGTAAGGATGGTGATATTATAAACCCCTTGTAGCTAATTTTAGTTAATTGTAGCTTTTTGTAAGTCATTGTAGCTCATTGTGGGTCGTCGTGGCTCATTGTAGCTCATTGTAGATCGTTAAAGCTCATTGTAGCTCATTGTAGGTCATTGTAGCTGATCGTTGTATCTCATTGTGGCTCATTGTAGCTCATTGTGGCTCATTGTAGCTCATTGTAGCTCATTGTAGGTCATTGTAGGTCATTGTAGGTCATTCCTTCTTTTAGTAACTACGAGTCGATAAGTCGACAGTACTCGATATTTGTCGATAATTGTCAATCGACAGGTTTAATTTGTCGATAAAAGTCGATAATCACAAGATTTTCATGGCTACGAAATTAACCAAACTAATAATAGCTCGAACGACTTTTCTATGGAAGCATAAACCGTGTTTGATCGAAATCAAAACATTCTTCTAACAAAAAATGTTAGATTAACGTCATCTAACATGCCGGCTACACTTTCTAACATTGTTGAACCAAAAAAAATGTTGAATAACAATGTTAGAACGTGCAGCCGGGGCTTAACGGCAATAAACTTACATAAAAAAAACTGAGCAACCAAGTGGTTTGTTATTCAATGTAGAATCGAATAATCACCTTAACAAATGATAAACCAAGATAAACAG
Source organism: Cladopsammia gracilis (assembly GCA_022457155.1). Classification (NCBI taxonomy): domain Eukaryota; kingdom Metazoa; phylum Cnidaria; class Anthozoa; order Scleractinia; family Dendrophylliidae; genus Cladopsammia; species Cladopsammia gracilis. The sequence goes on from JAJGOT010000144.1 coordinate 1,025,053, forward strand.
TGGTTTGTTCAGTGCTTGATGGACCCCAAAAAGCCGTTAAATTCTGTTAAAATTGATAAGCACTGGAGTTTAATCAGGTTTTATGAGAACAGGACACAGAAGCAGCATGACACAGTGTGACAGAAGGCGGCGATCAAGAAGTAGCATGAAACTGAGATGCATAAATCACTGATAAGACGTAAAATGATTTGACATGAAAATGAATCACTTTATTGGAAGAAAAGAGTAGTTTCTCATTTCAGCTTGTGTTTATTTGAGCTTCCAATTACAGTGTAAAATCGGCAAAATAAAGTCTTGACATAGCCGATCCTGCTTCGTTTATCCGTGTTCGCCAACAACGATCGATTTAACAACAACAACAATAATTTATTTTCAAATAATAAAACAAAATATATTAGCAACCCGCAAATAACTAAAGTTAATCGTGGCGGGTTGCTGCACACTTAACAATTACAGAAGCTCACCTTAAAGTAAATGACTGATAACATTAGATATGATTTTTATAGACTATCAAAATTATTGACATGTTATGCCCTGATATCAGCTCGATAGTAGCTTTCGTGGTAAGTTTCGAAGTTAATACATATGCTACATGTATACGGTAAGGTTTTAAGCTTGCTCTCAACATGTTTTGTCCACATTTGAAGTTATAAGAGGTTTTAAATATGATGTGTAGCTAGAAAGATGTTTCATTGCCTTTCTTTTCACCTGTTTCACTGCATTTCAAGCGCGAAGATGTACATGTACAGTAGATCTTTGACAGTGGAAATAAGAGGTGGAAGTAAAACAAAAACCTAAGGGTCTGCATCTTGCATCATGCTCTAGAATTAAATTTGTCATCAACTACAGTAAGTTGTATTGCTATTTTGAAGTTTTGTTTATTTTTGTTCTCCTAAGGTAGACTACAGTCACATGTACATGTTGTGGTTTACATTTCAAAGAAGGAACAAGTTGAATAAAGGTAATTGCTCCATCAATACCAAACCCGCTCATCCCACCCCCCCCCCCCCCCTCCCCTCGGCATTAATCAGGCATTTGTCTTTTTTTAATAATGTTGCAAATGCCTCACTGTGGGGTCAGCCTATACATGTACGTACAAATCCCTATGGTGGGGCTTCTGAAAGAGTGCAAATGCCGAGGGACAAGATCAAAATTTTATTTTACTAATTAATTATTTCAATAATTAATGGTGACAGCAATAATTGTTCACAAATAAATGGATCTTTATTGATGCTAGAAATTCTTTCATTTTTCCTCAGTATTACTTACATCCGTTCCCTCATTCGTTCTAAATATTTGTGTTTAATTTATTGTTCCCGCAAAACGTTTGACTCTGATGTGGCCCTGTAAAATTCTTGATCGAATTGGAAGTTAGAAATGTTGGTAAATAAGACCTCAACATCATAACAATTTACCGTGATACATGTATTATCTTCTGTGGCACTTGAAAGGTAAGGCACTAGCCTGCGTTCAGTCTGTTGCTTGTTGCTCCGGTTCACTTGAAAAGTGTGTGGCCCAAACAATGTTTATCAACCCAGTTTTTGTATTTTTTGTTCTTCAATTTATTTATTTAATAATGCCCAATCTTGCAGCATGTGTTATAACTCAGAGTTCTTTCAACCATGTTTTTAGAAGCAGCTGGTAGAAATAATTAAATTTCTTAAGAGACACAATGTAATGTATGCCAGTTACATGTACATGTACAGTGCAAATGCAGTTTTGTATAGCAGAGTGCACATGTGAGCTGATGTTATATAACTTATGTTACATGTGATTTTGTATGATTTGGTGCAAATTTAAGTCATGCAAAAATGTTTAAAATATTTTAAAATCTGTTTGCTCTTCAATTCTTGGACTTCAAACTTAGTATGGAAACTTATAACCAATATGTGGATTTCAAATGGATTTGTAGCATTTTTGGGTGCTGCAAAAAAGGCCACCCAGTTATTAGTGCAAAAATTTAAGGTTCTATTGAGGTACATGTACATTGAAACATGGGCAAACTGGATTTCTTTCTTTCTTAAAAACATGAAAACAAATAGTAAATTAAAGTAATAAACACTTGATGGATAGGACATTCTTCTTAGTGAATTGGTTATATACATGTACGGTTTCATCATTCACTGGTGGGAATTAAAATATTTGTAGAAAGCCCCCCCCCCCCCCCCCCCCTCTCCCTCAGTCTGAATAGGGTTAAAACAGATTTGTTGTAACTATTTCACAGTGAGCCAAAACTACATGTAAGAGGCTGATTGCATGTATATATGACACTGGTAAGAACTCAGACCAGTGTGAACAGTGCAGGTAAAATTACATGAGATTGTTTATTTTGGCATTTCTTAATGGAATATCAGGGTGGAGAACTTCTGTATCCCTTCTTTAACCACCCGGGGTGAGATACTGAATAGCTGCACCATTGAGTTAGTGTACACAGATCGTTAATTGTTTTAGTTATTGTTCTTAGAGAAGAGCACTGCATACTATTACTAAAAATACATAGACCCCTGTGTGACTCAGACAAAGATTGCTGTCAGCTAAAATACTTTGAATGAGCGTGATGTGTTTTGGATATGAAAAAACAGTGAAATCAGCGGTAAACACGATTTGAACGTTTTTGTTACTTCAAATATATAAATACAAGGCAAAGTTACATTAGGTAGTGAAAAACTAATTCAAGAAATGTAGATTTTGGCTTAAAATTAAATAAATTATGTGACCAGGCTGCACAGTGAAATCCAATCATCGGACTTCCAATCTATTAGCTCTCATGCGATAAGGCTGTGCCCAAGATGTGTGCATCGCTAGCTTGGAAAAAATGCGTGGATTGGTTCCAAATGATCCAGCATACATGTATGTGTTTGATACGAATACTGTTTATCGACCCCCATTCATACATGCAAAACTGAACAAAAGGTCCTGAAGATGACAACACAATTTTTTTTGTTTGAACACAAATCCTGTCTTTGAATACATGTAAATATTCTAAGGGATACTGGATATACTGTATACCGTAAAATTGGGGGTTTCCACATGTCATCCAAAAGTTAATAAATAAATAAATATATATATATATATATATATATATATATATATATATATATATATATATATATTGTAGAGAAGTCAACAAACAATGCCAACCACAAAGTCCTAAAATGAAGGATCACTGTAAGCGATCGTGGAGACTTGAATAATATTGAAATATAAACTAATTGTAAAGGTCAAGAAACCAACTTCGTAAAGGTCTTTAGCTGTATTTGCTCTACGTTTCGGCCGTCGCGGCCTTCCTCAGGAGCGTACACTAGTTTGACAATAACGGTAACGGTTAGGTCAATATGAATTCAAATAATGCACTTACAATAAACGGTTGACAATGGCGAAATAGCGATAACTTGACAAGTTCAAATAGATTAAAGGCGCGCGCGCGTGTGTAAATTTAGAGTAGGTCACGGTAATAATACAAGATCACAACTACAAGGAACTTAACATGATTACAGTAAATTATTAATCGCGGGCTTCAATTGGGCTAGTTGTATTGAAATTGCTGTAATTTTCGTTGACCACCTTGTCAAAAATCCAGGTATAATTTGTTAATCCAAAAGCTTTCTCTAGCTCTTCTGATTGCAACGTTACTATATTGTACCCCCTCTACAACTAGCCCAAACAAGGGTTTCTATGAACCCAATCAGCCCGAAAATAACAGAGAAGAGAGGGAAGATGGGAAAGGTTGCGTGGGCGAGAGAAGAAAACACTGTGTAATTTTCGGGCTGAACTGAAGTGTAGAACTGAATATTCGTAAAACATTGCTCAATACATTAATGTGGAGCGAAGTATATGTTTATGGAGGAAAGAAACAAATAAACTACGCTTTCATCCCGACAAGACTGTTTCGTGCTTGCCCTCTCATCAGAATTCATGCGTCATACATGTACATTTGTTGTACATGTATGATGTATTGATACAGTAGTGGATTAAGCAGAAAATAAGGTTGTGTAGAATTTTTGCATCTACCTTTTTCAAGCCACTTGCATGTTTGAGATGCAGAATTTCTGCATCATTTATTTGTTGTAGATACAGTAGTAAATTAAGCAGAAAATAAGGTAATGCAGAATTTCTGCATCCACCTTTTTCAAGCCACTTGGTTGAGATGCAGAATTTCTGCATCATTCATTTGTTGCAGATACAGTAGTGAATTAAGCGGAAAATAAGGTTGCGCAGATTTTTTGCATCCACCTTTTTCAAGCCAGTTGGTTGAGATGCAGAATTTCTGCATCATTCATGTGTTGCAAATACAGTAGTTAATTAAGCGGAAAATATGGTCATGCAGAATTTTTGCATCCACCTTTTTCAAGCTACTTGGTTGAGATGTAGAATTTCTGCATCATTCATTTGTTGTAGATACAGTAGTGAACTAATCGGAAATAAGGTCGTGCACAATTTTTGCATCCACCTTTTTCAAGCCACTTGGTTGAGATGCAGACTTTCTGCATCATCCATTTCTGTTGGAGTTACTCTGCTGGATTTTTTCTGCAGTACTTAGGCCTTTGGATAATAATATCTTTTCCATACTGCAATTTTACAGGCCGTTTTTTGTCTTCGTCCGTTATCCGTAATTTTTAACTGTAGATTTTTAGTGTGAAATTTTCTTCAGAATAAATATGGTTTGTTACAACAGCTGTTTTAAATTGTGATTTCGTCGTGTTAACAGGGTATGGCTCCAACTTATGGCATGCCTGCAGTAAAGTATTTTAATTTTCTCCATGCTAAACAAAATGTTATTATGAGAAAAATAATAATACCATATTTACTTCGAATTCTTAATTTCTTATGTACCTTTAAAGCCGGATTTCACTACCGTATAGTTATTGTTCATGTTTACATCACGATTTTGTGAACATTTTGATCATTTCTAGCTGAAAATGTGATCACAAAAAGTTATAGGAAATTTTCTTTGCTTTATAACGCCGGGACTAGAAGAAAAGCAGGGTTCAAATATACGACGGGTCCGCAAGGCAGAGCTTAAGGTAAACGCACCCGCGTTTAATCAAGAAAAAACATTTTTTAAAGCTTCAGTTGGTTATGAATTCACATCATGAGAATCCCAATCAAACATGTTTCATGTTTTATGTAAGTTTTGAAGGTACAACTTACCCTCCATAATGGCAGTCAGACTTTCTAAGCTCTTGTAAGATTGTCCAGTATCATCAACTCCATTAACACTCACTCTATATTTTGAAGATGGTTTTAGTCCCCTGATATTTACAGTTGTCGCGGTTCCTTGAACGATTTCCACAGCCAGTATGGACTCATCTATACTTTTAATCAGGATTACGTAAAACGTTGCAACACGGTTAATGTTTGCCTGAAGCTGGGTCCACTGTATGGTGAAATCGGTAGATCCTGTCATCAAAACAGTCACATTCCATCCCGGAACCAGTACAGCTAAAAAGATAGTTTATAAAATTACCAAAATAAAGTTGGAGAGGCGACCATAGTACAACTGATGAATAGTGTAAGAACTGACAGTGGTGTAAGTATAAGAAGTGTTCGTAGTACAGTAGTAGTAGTGGTAGTAGTAGTAGTAGTAGTAGTAGTAGTAGTAGTAGTAGTAGTAGTAGTAGTAGTAGTAGTAGTAGTAGTAATATATATAGAAGGGCAAGCCTAACAGCGTCGCACTTTGAACAAGCTTTTTTAAGGTGAAACTTAACCCTATCCAGACCGGGCTTTTTTTACTGTCTGGGCAGGGGGGGGGGGGGGGGGGCTCCAGAAGCCACCCTATGTAACTTTGAAACCCCTTATGCTTTGGCCACCAAATTTTCACACGATAATGTTGTCATGAATTCTAGTAACTACAGATACTTTGGTGTCATAATGACGTAACATGACGTCATTATGACGTCATATAGTCATCAATATTTTCTCAATTTTGAACATATAACAACAACACTTTAACAGCTACCAATTTGATAAAAGTCTTATGTTTAATAACACTGTTTTTGTTGTTAACAATAACAGTGACGTCATTATGACGTCATATACAATGAAATAACCAACTGAAATGTTCTATAAGGCATATCTCTGAAACAAACGGTGGTGTTCATACGAGACTTTCACATATTGATACAGGAGTAAAAGTTAATGAAAAACTTTGTTGCCATGGAAACAGTATGTGATGTCATAGAAGTGATGTGTACATTTTCTTTAAAACTGGCTTTTTATGTATCAATGCATTCAAAAAAGCTTTCTCAAGTGAAAAGGACATTTTTTTATGATATTTTGACAATAAATGTTTAGAGATAATGGAATTACACAGACAGGTAAATAAATTTCCCATTTTATTGTCTGCCATCTTGGATCCGCCATCTTGAATTAGTCCAAATGTGTTTATTTTGGTAAAAACACCGAAAAATAAAGCAAATGGACTGCTAAAGCTTAGTTTATTGTGGGGAAATGTTTTACAATCCAAAATATGAACCAATAATAAAATTATAGAGAAAAAAGACCTTTTGTAAAACTTCGATCCGCTATCCTGGATTTTGACATTTCATATTCCACATTTTCCTAAAATTACCGTTCATTAACCTTAATAAATAAACAATTATACACAATTTGATCAATTATCGCTAAATTAAGTGGAAAATATTAATTCAATAACAAAAATTTGAAATAATCTTGATTAAAGCGAAAAATGCTAATTTTGTAAAACTTAGGTGTCAAAAAGCGGTTGCTATGGAAACGTCAATGTCGGTGGACAAAGGACGCTAACGGGAAAATGTTTCCAGATAAATTTTTAGGAAAAGTCACCAAATTTGGTGGTCATTGCATCGACCGTTTTGAAACGACACAACTTCAAAGTTCGAGCGGGCTCCAAAAGCCTCCCCCCCCCCCCCCCCCCTCCCCCCGGTCTGGATAGGGTTAACTAAGGTGAAAGGTTGGAAGCACAAGAATTAAGATTAACGACCGGGCTATTTTCAATTTTAGCAATTCTCAAAAACAGTGTTACCCGACCGTCTGCACAGTACATTTAGACCGTACAAAAGTTCACAAAAACAACTTTTCTCTGTCTATTATAATAGTTATAATAATGTAATAATAATGTTAGAAATTTAAATGCCAATACATCGGAGAGACCAAACGGCAACTTAATAACCGATTTGGAGAACACCGCCGTTCCATCATAAACCATCATCAACTCAGCGATCCCACTCCTGTCTCCCTACATTTCAAACAAGCTGGACATTCAATCAATGATGTTCTTCTAATCCCACTTGAACTCATACGCAGCAATCGTGACGCAGTGAGAAAGGCGAGAGAGGCTCATTTGATGCACAAATGGAAAACGTTATCTCCTCTAGGAATAAATAGACGTGACGAAACTCATTGACATACGACACCTAGTCTCCTGCACCAATAATAATCTGTTGTTTTTATTTTCATAATTTCAAACTCTTATTTGTAACGAACTTTGAATTTTAACTTCATTTTTCATTTTTCTGTTAGCCCCTAAAGAAGGTTTGTTTTCAAACCGAAGTATTGGGCAAATTCGTTTTAATATATATATATATATATATATATATATATATATATATATATATATCTAGCTGAATTTTTGAAAAGGTGGTCAACGAAAATTACAGCAATTTCAGTAAAACTAGCCCAAAAAAGGGTTTGTATGACCCCAATCAGCCCGAAAATCACAGAGAAGAGAGGGAAGATGGGAAAGGTTGCGTGGGGCGAGAGAAGAAAAGACTCTGTAATTTTCGGGCTGATTGGGGTCATAAAAACCCTTGTTTGGGCTATTTGTAGTGAAATTGCTGTAATTTTCGTGACCCCCTTTTCAAAAATCCAGGTATATATCTCGATAGATTGACGACAACGATTGGAAAAAAGTGCCAAAAAGCCATTTTCAGCCAAAGTCGGCACTTTCTGGAACACTCCAAAGCTTGAAATTATCTTAAAAGCAACAAACGACCCCCCCCCCCCCCAGCCCCTCCCTTCGTTACTTCCCATGATTCTCTACTATGACAGACTCAAACGTTTCGAAGCCAGTGCGCGCGCTAGAAATCAGTGGCTTACTTTGTCGGTTATTTTCAGTAGATTTCCTTTTGGCCGCCTTGAACAAAGTTTTCCTGAGGACATCATTAAGTCCCGTGAGGGAAAGAAAGCTGGCGATTGGCACAGTCTGTCCTCGTCCTGATATCTTACTGTATTTCGTCTCTTTTGAGGCTAAACGGGTTCCACTTTTGATCTCGGGCCGAGACGAAAAGGTTACGGATATTGTGCGCTTTGTTCTTGGCGGTAACAAGTCTTTGGCCTCAAAAAGGAGCTTCTACGGGTCATATCTATTAGACAGCAGCCGAATTGTTGGTGAATTTTGACCCGGCGAAAGACTTAGTAAAAATGTGTTTTGAAGGCAAGAGAATGTGTTCCCCTGTTAAATGCGAGTCTACATCCGGGAACTCGAATAAAATTACTGCGAAGACAAATGTTTGTGGATGTTTACTTGCCAAGAGCGTGAGTTTTTTCGAGTTATTTGGTGATATTTCGCTTGTGTGAATCATGGAAAAACTATGGGCAGTTTCCCGGAAGCTTTTTTACTGCTGCACAGGAATTTTATTGTGTGATTTCCGGCTTGGTCAAGTTGTTGTTGACAAATGCTGATCAGCTGTTAGTGTCAGGTAAGCTTATGTCGATCCATCTGTTTAGTATATTCCGTGCAAGGCATAAAACAGCTTCTTCTGTGTTTAGTTAAAGCAATAGTGCCTTAGATAGCCCATTCTGGGTTCTAGATTTATCTGCGGCGAACGTTTGCTATAAACCGTATCGTTTGACCTACTAAAAGGTTAATAAGACTTAAGTGCTTTGGTTGTTAATTTCGAATTCATTATTGCAAAGCTTTGTCACTTTTGCCGAGAGCAACTTGTCGTGAACTGCCAGCAGTTAGGATGCAATTTTAAGCCTAACTAGATTCTTTTAAATGCTTTTCATTCGCCTTAAGTGTGAAATTGTTAAAACGTACTTGAAATTTCTAGAGTCATGCTTTAACAAATTCAGTCAGATAATATGCATGTGTGACACAAATCCAAATATTTGTGGCCCCTGTCTCAATATAATGCTAGCAAAATGCCTTAAACCAGTCTTATTGTCATTATTTTAGTTCTTTTAGAAACATTTTTGGCGTATACGAGACTGTTAACCTTCATGAGATTTTTGCTTTTTGTGGCCAGTACAATTTATTTTATATCTTATTGTGAAAAGTTGTCTTGTTTGCATGGATGGATACATTCAGGGCACAGCTAAACTAAAGAAAATTTAACACAGTTAAAACAGCATCTTTCAACTAGTAGCTTCTAAGAAATGACTGTATGCTAATAGATGGATAGTGTTTATGTCAAGTCGATTGAGGGCTTTCCCTTCTAATAATGAGCATGCCAATTCATCGTTCACCGGCGAATGATAAATCAAGGGAAAAGAGTAAACGGTTAATGAATTGGCGACAATGATCAGAAAAAGTACCAAAAAGCAATCTCCGGCCAAAGTCAGCGCTTTCTGGAACACTCCACAGCATTTGCTTGAAATATCTAGCTGAATTTTTGAAAAGGTGGTCAACGAAAATTACAGCAATTTCAGTAAAACTAGCCCAAAAAAGGGTTTGTATGACCCCAATCAGCCCGAAAATCACAGAGAAGAGAGGGAAGATGGGAAAGGTTGCGTGGGGCGAGAGAAGAAAAGACTCTGTAATTTTCGGGCTGATTGGGGTCATAAAAACCCTTGTTTGGGCTATTTGTAGTGAAATTGCTGTAATTTTCGTGACCCCCTTTTCAAAAATCCAGGTATATATATATATATATATATATATATATATATATATATATATATATATATATATATATATATATATATATATATATATAAGTGTAGAACTGGATATTCGTAAAACAGTGCTCAATACATTAATGTAGAGCGAAGTATATGTTTATGGAGGAAAGAAACAAATAAACTACGCTTTCATCCCGACAAGCCTGTTTCGTGGTTGCCCACTCATCAGGGGATTCAATAAGAATATTCCTTACCGTCGCTTCTTATATACAAAATAATTTACATAATAACAATAACAAATCTATGCGGCGCGAAGTTTAACAGTTCAGCTGTTGCGCAGAAGGGCTTTGTTTCTATGGCGGCAAGAAGACACGAGTTCATTACGTTTGTTAAGTGTAGAAAGTCTCGGTCGGCAAATGATTAGAAATTTGTCCTTTAGGCAGAGGTTGCATCTTTTGCTTGAGCTGTTGTGCGGTGAATGCAAAGACAAGATGCGCCATGAAATATAGTGTTCGATGTTGTTGTCTTTGAGAGTCCAGATGTACTTGCTTAGTTCAGTTGAGTTTCTGTGTTTAGAGTGGCGGAATGATGCGGTGTGGTTTCGGTATCTTGTTTTGAAGTCGTTTTCCGTGAGTCCGATGTATGTTTCTGTTGTGTTGTTGTCGTTGCGCGTGACTGTAGCTTGGTAGATGACTGATGATTGTAGGCAATTTCCGTCGAGTGGGCATGTGTTCTTTTGTCGGCAGTTGCATGTCTTCTTGTCTTGAGTGGTATTAGAGTTAGCTGTGGCGGCGTCGTTGGCCTGCGTGGATGACTTTAGAATCTGCTTATTATGGTTATCAATTATCTGTTTGGCGTTATTCATGCAGCTGTAACTTATTTTTATGGTGTTGCGGTTGAAGATTTTTCGGAGCTTGTGATCTTTAGGGAAGTGCTTGTCTATTAGGGCGAGGAAATTGTATCCGATATTGGTGCTGGTGTTTTTGCTAAATGGAGGGTTATACCAGATGATGTTGTTGCGTTGTCTGTTTTTCCGTCTGTTTGTTGTTGGAGGTTCATACTGTAGCGTGTATTGGTAGCCGCTTTCGTCAAGTGCTTTCTGGTATGGAGGGACGACTTTGTCAAAGGATGCTTTGTCGGAAGATAGGGATGAAAGGCGTTTGTTGATGCCGGCGGGAATGTTCTTTGCAGTGATGGGCGGGTGATTGCTCTCGCGGTGGACGTATCTAGTGTTCGGTTTAGTGAAGGGCTGATAGGTGCTTTGGTTGAGGTTAAATGTGACGTCTAGGAAGTTAATGATTTGTTTGTTAGCTTCTATGGTAATGCGTAGTCTTTGTATATGAGAAGCGACGGTAAGGAACATTCTTATTGAATCCCCTGATGAGTGGGCAACCACGAAACAGGCTTGTCGGGATGAAAGCGTAGTTTATTTGTTTCTTTCCTCTATAAACATATATATAATATATATATATATATATATATATATATATATATATATATATATATATATATATATAAATGTGGAGGTAAAGTCTACCTTGGCACAAAGTGCTCAATGCTGCGGTAGCAGAGCTAAGTATAAATAAGTTGAAGGATTAAAGAGGACGCATCGATTCTCTGCGACTCTGAGTTTCGCGCCTAAGCGCTCGTCAGACAGAACTTTATTCAACTAAGAACATACCTTCTTATATACAAGTTAGGTGAGTAACTAATTAATTCGCTAGTTTGCTAATCTGCTCTACGTGTGAAATTATCAACGTGTGAAATAAAGATTCTATAGAGCTATTGTTGGCGGCTTATGAAATTTGCTAAGTAAAACTTATTCTCGTGGCGGCATTTAGAAATGAGTTCTGTTCTTTTGTTTAATAAAGACGGTTTCTTGGCTCTAATTATATATATATATATATATATATATATATATATATATATATATATATATGAATCGCATACGTCAAAGAAAACTCGCATTCTTATTGGCTATCGAAGCGAGGGTATTTAGCGTGGAATTGCATAGCTGAGAACTGATATTGCATAAGCATCTTCGAAGGACGATGTTTGTGTACTTTCTTTATATACTATGTATACTTTCTTTTAAAATAGTGAGCTTTGATTTGAAGCCAAAAATACAGACGTGCTTTTCACAAATGATAAATTTATCTAGAGTGAATTCCTGTTATTCTCAATCTTATAACCAAAATGTGAATTTTTTTGAGAGTGAAGAAGCCATTCACACTGCAGTCCTACAAGAAGAGAGCGAGCTACTTGCAAAAACCAATATTTCATTCTTAGAAAAAAACCCTGTCTAAATCAAACAAAGAAGTTTATGAAAACAAGCATTTTGTTCTGAGCTAATAAAAAGTAATTTTCATTATACACCGAAACGGCCGTCTGGTTGCTTTAAAAATAAACAAGATGCTGTCCGAAGCTTAAGTAGAGCTTTCAGCGAACTTTTATTTCCAAACCAAAACTTGTATCCGAACTCCTGTCTATTGTACAGTCTCAAAGAATTCCGGTGTAAAGAGTATAAGAGGTACAAAAGGCAATAATAATTAAGTAATAATATTAGTAGTCTGGTATTCTTAGAAATGAGTCGCGAAAATAAGGTGAGAATAAAAATATGTCAGTTCGAGCGGACTGAGATGTGCGTCCGGATCCTTTCCTTGTCAACTTATGAATTGAAGTGATCGACCGCGATAAGATAAGCATATTTTTTTTTACGGAATGTTTAATAAATAATCCATTAGTACTCACAAATTTGCCTTCTTCGTTGTCCAAAAGTTTTTCCCCATTTAGCGTGGTGTTTACTTGTCGCTGTGATGAAATTCGTATTTGCCGGCCAGCGATAACAAACTTCCGAAGTGTTTAAGGCTAATTTCCACCACAAACGTTCGCAGTTCGGCTCCACAGTCCACATTATGTAGTTAAGTGTACAAACAGCATCAATGTCAGTCATAAAATTTCATTTACTGATAAAGAAAACTAAAATTTGTCGCTTCCACAAGGTTTTCTCCTGACCGCGGCGCGTGATTCAAATTCGTGATCTTGAATCAGTCTTGATTTCTATTCGCTCGCTCTTGACAGTTGGCTTTGAAATGGCTTTCTCGCTGGAAACTTTGTTTTTTCTTTGACATATGCGATTCAAGAAAAATTCATTGCCAGACTCGTGAATTCCACGTTAAATTTCACTTGAAAAACCGATATCGCCCTCATTGCTTCGCGATTCGGGCGATATCGGTTTTTCGCGTGAAATTTAACGTGGAATTCACTCGTCAGGCAATGAATTTTTCTATAATATATATATATATATATATATATATATATATATATATATATATATAGGCTGAATAAAAAGGTTTACACAAACGGTGAACTCTTCAGCAGAAGGATCCAAGGATACGACGCCACCACGTGAATTTGAGATAAAACGATGGCGCGAATTTCTTACTGGTCCTGACTGGTTTTAACGTTTCGGCCTTCGGCCTTCTTCAGAAATTACTAAGAATTAAAAACTAAAAACTAAAAAACTATGTACAATGATTAAGTTATACAAGTTGTGACTTATATACATTAAGCTACAAAAACAAAGGAAAACGAGGTTACGTAACATAACAAAAGAACTAAATAACAAGGAAAAAATTAACGCTAAAAATAACATACATGATGTGATAAAAACCTTAATTAATGATTAAAACAGAGAAAACTCCCTATCGAGGGCCCCTGAATAATCATATAGGTCACTGGCGGAATGACAGGACCAGCACGTCTAACAAGTGCCCCCGACAGAACGTTTAAACACAAAACAACTACAAACAATACAAAGAATAAAACAAGGAAAAGAAAAAGACAATCATATTATTGCAAGATACGTGCGTTAATTATTGTAGTTAATGCGGTTTTTATCTCGTTAATGCGCTTGCGCATTAAGCGAGATTTCGGAGTCGAGTACTAAAAAGGGACAAAAGTTGTTAACAAAATTTTGTGGACTTTTGTCCGGGGGGGTTTCTTGTTCGTTCTTTAAAGAAGCTATATTAGGGCATTGAGGATATGGTTGGTTAAAGCGGTTAGGATTTCAAGAAGGGCGTCACATACTGCCACTAAAATGTTTGGGGAGCACCCCCGGACCTATTGTTAATTTCCCTAGGGTATTGGGATGTCAGAAGTTGTGATGAACTTGTCATATCTCACATTACGTTACCGCAAAGGTATTAGTCCTTGTTAAATTTCGATATCTCACGTTACCTATCAGTTTCAATCATTTGTCGTAAAGCCATTATAGCTACTTTAAAAGGGTAAAAATAGGTTAAATGCGTTTTCTTGGGAAACGTAGTTTGAGAATTTCACGGTGTATTTTACTAATGGAGAGGTTATAAGAAAGTTAAATGGGACAGGAAAGTTTGTGTGTTAATATGAGCGGTATGGCAGAGCAAAATAGCATGAACTTTGCGTTTTTTTCTATTGAGTTGTGGTTACACACACCTTGGGTTTGGGGCCTTCCCAAGGGTTAATGGCTTGCGTTCGGTTTATCTCAGGTTTCATCTTACTCTTGGGGATGCGGTTACACAGTAAAAGACTCCCCAGGGTAAAATATAATAAGATATGAGTTCACTGACACTGCAGTTTACGCGCGAAAACGTACAGATCGACATGGATGACACGAATCGAGATCTCGTAAGTTTAATTTCAGTCATTCTCCTGCTTATCATTCGATCAATATAACAATCCGGCATTTTTTTTTTTTGCGAGAAGACACCGAAGAAGACGCCTTCAACTACGCTATCTTCAAGGTTTGTCGGCGTTTTATTTACATTTAGGAGCTCGCCACGAACTTGCTCGCCGCCAAGGAGGGCTTGGGTATTTCCACGACCACAGAATTGGTTTCAGCAACTTCTAAATAACAATGCACTCGATCACTGGTGGAAAGAAAACTTTAGAGTTACAAGTAAGTGTGCAATTAACCGTATCAGAGGTCAACTCAGAGAGCAGCAGCAGGCGATTTCCTGTATTAGCTACGTTCTGCATTATGATTGGCCAAGCGGTTTGATTGTGCAATAGTATGGTAAACATGTCATAGTTGTGTTGATTTTTTGGCTTATAATGATGACGGTTGAATGGAATTGCGACAAGCCTTCAATGGCTTAAATTTTTGCGTCTTTTGCGTACTGTTACATAATGAAACTGTAATAGCAATTATTAATTGTTTTAAAATAGCACAAAAGCGAAAGTACACGGGTCAGCCAATACTATGCTACCGGTGCCAAGTGCAGGTTCAATCAAATTAGTTGCAACCTGTAGGTAAACGAACTTAAAATATTCACCTTTATACGGACTTCTATTTTATGAAAGGGGTCAATCCGGCAATTTTTTTTTTAGTCATATGGGAAGTTTAACTGAGTCAGAGGCTGTCCTATTCAGTACATTTGATAGCTGCGTGGAGCTAATTAACACCACTCTTATTACTAATCACGTTAAAAGTGACATCAAATATTCTAGATATGACTTGTTCTCAAGAGAACATGCTATTTTGCTCTGCATTTTAAGTCGCTTAGCGAGTGACAACCGGAAATATCGTGAAAAGAAAAATTGGTAAGAATATTCTGCTCCCGGAGGGGGGGGGGGGGGGGGGGGGGAATCCTATAAGTCGTCAAGCGGAGGTGCTCGTCAGGAAAAAAAGTGAAACCCTGAACACACTAAAAGATACCATTTTCTGGGGAAATTTTTTTTTTTTTTAATCATATATTCTAAAAGATACCTAGATCCCCTAATTTTAACCCCTAAAAGATACGACGAGCACCCCCACCCAACCACATATGCGAGTCCTCCTCCGGGGTTCTGCTATACGTTGTCTACCCGGTATGATGAACAGCGAGGAGCGATTTTTTATGTCGCTTAACGAATGTCAAAGTGAAATCTCGTGAAAAGAGTTAATTTTACGATTCGTTTTAAGTCAACTCGCTTAAAGTTAAACGAGTCAACTTTTCGCGCTCGACGAAGCTGAGAAATCTCACGCTGTATTTTTGTTCGCTTTTTGAGTTGTAATCTTTGTCTGCTTTTCCAATAGTTATTAAATATTTAGGTGTCATGATTATGCAATAGTATGCAAGAGAGGGTAGATTTTGCTTATTCAGCTAACTAAAAATGTTTCGGTTTGATTATGCAAGAGTATGGATTTCGGTTTTGTGCTATTTTAAAACAATTAATCATTGCTATTACAGTTTGATTATGCAACAGTACGCAAAAGACGTAAAAATGTTCCTGATTTTGTTTATAAAAGTTATCAAGGAAGCATTTTAAGAAGCATTTTATAAGCGATTTCAGCGTGTTTATTTTTTTAAGAGAGATTTTGTCTCTATTTGACAAAAAGACAATGTATTGTTTGAGTGGCAAGTAAGAGAGAGAAAACGTTCTTGGCGTATAAAGTCTATAAAAAGAAGACGAATATCAATTGCGTGTCGTACTGATAACATTGAAATCCTAAAGCGGACAAGAGAGTTACCTTAGAGTGCTCAACGTAGCTTGATTGCATTGAAATCCTGACACAAGAGAGTTGCCTTCGAGCGCTCAACGTAGCTCTATTAGCAAAGAATATAGCACACTTAAAGCAAGAAAAAATATATTTAAATCTATTATTTCGTTAAACAAAATTATCAATTGTTTGTAATGGTTGCTTTTAATGGTTCAGGTGCTATAGATTCAGTTTTACTACTAGAAAGTAGGTTATCTGAATTAAATAGAATTGCTCTTGATGTTGGAGGAGGTGGCGATTGTTTTTTTCGTGCCGTATCACATCAATTGTATGGCGATGCTACGAACCATTTTTATATACGTAGTCTTGGCATTGAATATTTAGTATATAACCCAGAACAGTTTATAGAGAGTAATACTGAACACTCTTGGCAAGAATATTTGAATAATATGTCATGTCAAGGAACATGGGCTGATGCAATTATCATTCAAGCTGTGGCTAATTGTCTCAATTTATCAATTTATATTGTTGAATCAAATGAAACTTTTGCTCCTGTCACTCTTGTTGAAGCAGTAAATGCCAAAAGAGCTTGTACAAACATTTATATTGGGCACATAGGTGAAATTCATTATGTGTCTACTGTAGAAAAAAGAAGTTGTCAATTAGCAAACAATGAAAATATTGGTGTTACTTTACTGCAAGAGAAAGTAAGTGATAGAACGAGAAAACAGAGAGTTTATATGAGAGATTATATGACAAACAAAAGAGCTTATGCGGAAGAAAAAGGAGGAATAGATAAAAACAAAAAACGTAGGACTTATAATAAAGAACACATGAAACTGAAAAGAGCTGATGTAAAACGTAAAATAGAAAATGCAAAAGAAAAAAATGAAAAACGTAGAGTTTATATGAAAGAATACATGAAAATTAAAAGAAGCGATGCACAATGTAAAGAAAAACAGGGAAAAAAATTCTTGAAAAAAAGAAAGAACAGGGAAGAAAAGTTAGAAGATATAAAGAAAATTCAAGAACCGTCGTCTAAACAAGCGCACGTAGAAAATAGACAAGTGATTATAGAAGTAAACAGAAATGTTAAAAAAGCCAAAAAAAGGGGTAGCAATTTATATAAAACTGCAGTAGATGCTGAAATTGAACTTAAAAATGGAGAAAAACAATGTGCGTTAAGAACTGACAGTCATCAATTACAATCAGAGAAAAAGGAAAGTAATGCAAGTTTTATGATAAATCAATTTCACAATAATATTAAATGTGGTCCAGAATACATATGTACGTGTTGTGACCAGTTGTGGTTTAAGTGTTCAGTAGTAAAATGTAATAGTAATAAATACAAAATATGTTCACAAAATATTGTTAATTCTTGTGTCACTGGGGTAAGAAGTGTTAATGATATTGAATGGATTTGTAGAACTTGTGACTCAAATCTAAAACAGGGAAAATTGCCTGTCTATTCTAAAGCAAATAAAATGACTTTCCCTTATAAGCCTGAGTTGTTAAATCTTACACCATTAGAAGAACGGTTAATATCCCCTCGTATTCCATTTATGCAAATCCGCGAACTACCAAGAGGTGGACAATTGTCTATTCATGGAAATATTGTCAATGTACCAAGTGATGAAAATTCAACTGTTCATTTTCTGCCAAGGCCTATAAACGAATCTCAGACAATTCCAATAAAATTGAAAAGGCGTTTGAGCTACAAACATCATTATAAGTTTCAAAATGTTAGACCTATAAAAGTTTTAAAAGCAGCTAAATATCTCGTAGAGACGAGTGATTTATTTAAAAGTGAAGGCATAGAAGTGCAAAATACATGGATAGATAACATAAGTAGTGTGCAATCCAGTGACAATAAAGAGTGGAGTGAGTTTATTGAAAACCATAACACACCTATACCAGATTTGGAAATGCATGAAATTGTTGACAATGAAATAGAAGATTGCGAAAATAGTGTTTCCGTTACTGATTTTAATAATGGGACCACCATAGAAAATCGTCCCAATTTCCAACTGCTTAATATATCCTACAGAACTACCGCCTTTTTCTTTATACAAACAAAATTAAAAAACGCACATTTGTTATCAACGTTTAACACGCAAATCTTCGCTTAAAAAAAAGACCGACAACGGCACGTTATATCCTTTGCTAAGTTGTGCTAAAAAAATCGCTCTATAGCAACGCATCTAACTTACAAGTTCAATCATGCTATTTTTACACTACTCTTAAGAAATTTACTCAGAAAACCCCACCGTCTCACTAACAGCCTATCTGCACCCTATTTCCTATTTTTTTTCTATAATCCAAAACATAGCCATAAAATTAAATCAAATAAATTGCCGCTTTTATACTCTATATTGTTTAACACTCAAAGAAAAGAAACTGCTCGTAGTCTAAACGAACGTCTCTGTAAGACGCTATTCTCTTCTAAACATCACATCTTTCTTACTTCACGAACGACCCTTACCCCCCCCCCCCACCCCTCCTCCAAGCACTCATGAAACGCACTCGAAGACCCCCAAAAAACAAGAAAATTTATCGCTTATCTCCACTTAGTAACAGTAACAATGACGCTCATGACAGCTGTTTCTTAATTATTACGCATCCAAGTAATAACTATTGTATAGTCATTCAGCAAGATTCAAAACTTTCCAACTGCAACAAAAACTGTATACCCGTCTACGAAATAACAATTTCATACAAACTAGAAGACGAACAGTCCAAAGCCATTTTCACCGCATATTGTTACCCATCATATCGCTACACCACCTGCCTTTTTAAAAACATGTCACTCAAGTTTTATCATTAAAAGCACTTTCATCAGATCTCCTTCCGCTCGCCTGAAACGCTTAACAAAATAACGCCTATTCTGCAGGCTACGCATTCCACTCTACAACTACGGCCAGTATATCCTAGTGCTACTACCAATTTGCCTTACCGCAGTTACAAGGTCATTACAGTTACATGAAAACCACGCTTTAATAATAATCAATAAATGCGATGTCGATTTAACATATCCAAACAAGCGTGTGCAGAGAAATATCACTTTTTCTCCCCTCGCGCTCCCCGCTCATCTCGCGCTTCGCAATCGTCTGTCGCGTTCACCTGAAAAGCTTAAAAAAAAAAAAAATAACGCCTCTTCTGCTCGCCTTAATCTATTGAGATCCCTTGAATACAAACACACAACAACATTAAATCATTCCTTCCGGCAACAACCATTGACAAGTACCTAATTATTCCATTTAAAACAAAGATAAACCGGTAATCTTAAACCGGAAAACGCGTAGATACTTCGGCCCATCCACAAATAAACAACTTTCCAAAAAATATTATACATCACAAAGCATTTAATAAACACATTTAAACATTCTCCAATTTCTTAGCACAAAAAAAAAGTAATGCGAAAACGTTATTATAGTTAGCATATTGACTAACTATAACATGCCATATGTGCAATCTGAACCTTCATCTTTCACGCAATCGGCAAACCCTATTATCGCAAAAATAGACATACGCTGTTCTGACAACTAACCAACACCACAGCTGCCCTTAAAATAACAAATAAGTGGCTACAAGTATAAACGCAATGAAACTTCAGCACGCTTCGAACATAAATTCACCTTTCGCGCTCTTTAAGTAACAATCCGTGTAAGAAGTAGGCAACCCAAATCCACGGAATGCAGAAAGGTGTGAATTGTGCTATTGTTGAAACCGTCCACCTCATTGGCTAAAACATGAAAATCTACCATAACGTCATCAGGCAGCGCATTTATTTATCTCTAGTTTACTAATTGATTCCCTTTTAGTGAAAACTATTGTGATTTTTAATGCAACAAAAATTCTATGTGGGGAACATGGAAAATTAGAAGTCCTTCTTGGCCATTGTTTTGGAGTCTCACGATTGGATGAAATCTTGTAACACAAAAGAAACATCGCTTTAAAATAAAGTTTCAGTAAATTTTATTTCAAAACCATGTTGTCCATAGGTTGACGTATTCTCAGTACGAAAATCTAAACATTCTTATGTGGGGAAAGCAAAATGCATCGAAACAATAGAGAATTGCCTACTCCTTACACGGATTGTTACTTAAAGTCTATATAATATTATTGATTAGTTGGATACTTAAGGATTACAAAACAGGTGTCATGTGCGTCATGCCTTCCACGAGCCATTGTAGTCCAAGTATATCTGCTGCCTACTGTGTAGGGAGGGGGAGGGAGGGGGAGAGAGCGGGAAGTGTGGTGTGTGAAGTAAGAAAAATCTCATTTTTAGAACACAATCGCCTGTTACAGAGATCTTCTTTTAGACTACCAGAACTTTGTTTTCTTTCAGTGGTAAAAAACATAGAGTGTAAAAGTGCCAATTTATTTGATTTAATTTCGTAATCATATTATTGGAGAGGGAGATTGCCGGCTCTGAATCGCCGCAACACCGCCAAAATATATTACAGAACACCGCATCACTGCAAGAAAATTCGACAACACACCGTCACCGCAATATATCTTTTTGTCAAGTTACCACCAGCAGAGTATTTAAGATTAACTAGACAGTATTCTACATAATGGTACGTGCTTTTCAAAAATACAGTCCGACCTCTATTAAGCGGCCACCTATTAAGCGGCCACCCTCCATTAAGCAGCCACTTTCCAAAGTCCCGATTTATTTGTCAGTAAACTGCTGTATTTGATACCTCTATTCAACGGCCACCTCTTTTAAGCGGCCGCGGCCACCTTTTTGCTCTCGCAAGTGCATTATTCATATGGTTTTTTATCTCCATTAAGCGGCCAGCAAATTATCTTTCCAAGCGAAATAGTGACAGATTATATAAGGTGATAACTGATAACAACAAGAAAGCAACAACTGCAACTAAATCTCCACTATAACAAATCACAAGCCGCGTGCACGTGCAAACTTTTCACATCCGGCGCTATACAAACATAACAATAGCCAACAGTAGATCGAGCTGTCCCACTATTTTGTTACAACCAAAATCTGTACAGGAAAACCTTACTACCACTGTACTGAAAATCTACAAAAATCCTTGCTCCTCAAGTTTTGATTTTAACCATTGAATTAAGAACTCGTCTCCTGTGAAGCAGTACTCCCATGGAATTTCTAAACCATAGCCGGCCCCTCTGTTTACGCGCTCGCCTTTCACAACAGCTCTTCCTTTGTACCTTTCCACTTGATGTTTTGTTACAATGAATTTTGGATTTATCTTAATATATGTTCACTTTTTGAAACCATTTTGCTATACAGAGTCAATAAAATCATGTTTACTGCCATTCCTATCCAATTTATATCGTACCTCTATTAAGCGGCCAACCTCTATTAAGCGGCCACCCTGGAAAATTGAGAAGATATTGTGTGGTAGTTTGAATAATAACAAATTGCGCATGTTTGTTTAAATGAAGATCAATTGCGATTTAAGTAAATTTCTTTTCGGAAGTATCGTTTCAATCGCTTAGTTTAAAATTCTTTCCGCTTCATTTCGTGTTGTTGTGGATCAGTGGGTAAGTGTATTTCCGGTATGATGTCGTTCGTAAGTATTGAACACATATTTGGTACTTAGCGATCGGTCTGCTATAAACCTCAAAATATAGTGTTCACAATGTCTTCTTAACGACCCCCGCGGACACGACCGCAATAAAATTTCGTAAAATATTCTATTAATATCCAAGTCTTATGCGATACTCATATATTGGAATACACATGCTCTGTCAAAATTACTACCTATTCCATTCAAAACAAATTACTAGAACTGCGCCCATAGCAAACGTGACCGAAAAATGACCACGTGTTCACCATTTTCCCGCCATTTTCACGTCAGCGAGAAAACTCTGCAGTTCTCTCAAAATTACTACCTATGCCAGTATGTAATATGGGGGTGGAAGGACTGCACGACTCTTACGTCATGCTTTAAATGCCATTTGCTCCTTCTATATGTTTTGACTGTAGAGTGTAGACTGAATTTTAAAACCTTTCAAAAGCCGCGTGCAGCAGACTAGAGGTCAAGTCTGTCCGTTGTAGCTTCCCGTGGAGGGGGACATTGGGAGGCTCTGAACACCGCAACACAGCAAAAAAAATTACCGAACACCGCATCACCGCAAGAAAAGTCGACGAAACACCGTCACCGCAATACATATTTTTGTCAAGTAACTTATAAATGAAAAGGGCTTAGGATTGGAGACCGGCAGCGTATTGAAGATTAACTAGACAGTATTGGACTGCTTTTTGTTACAAATTAAACATAATGGTACGTGCTTTTCATAAGTAAGTACGGAATAAATAACATATAGAGGCTAACTTTAGATCTGACAAGGGTCAAACAGGAAACGGCAACACCGCAGATAATTTCGTTCCACCGAACACCGAAGACTTTAAAGCGCAAACATCGCACACCGTAGGGTTTGAGATCACCGCAACACCGCAAGCTGGGATTTTATTCACCGCAACACCGCAGTAAAAAATAAGCAACACCGCAACACCGCGAATCCCCAATGTCCCCCTCCCCGTTGTGTCGCGCTTGTAGATTTTGACCTCATTTTAGCTTCCTTTTTTGCCTGGCGGTAGTGTGTTGTTTTCGATTAGTATTGGCATGTAGATTTTTATATAGGAAAGCTTTGAATTTCTCTAACTTTTCTCTCTGAAATACCAGACATAACAGGATCTCAAATGATCTGTTGGCCATAAATGTCTTTCCTGCTATTTATGTCACGCTGGGCCTACCTATTTTAATTTTCATGATCCAATGTTTATAGCACATAGAGTTGTAGCTTAATAAGCTATTCAACTTGCAGAAATTTGAAGTTTGTCTCAGTCAACGCTCTAATTTTAGCTTCCTTTCGCTACGCTTTATATCTCTGTGCAGCTCGCTGCCAGTTTATCCTAAAACCTCCGTTGTCAATACAGTCTGGCGAGTGCTTTGTTTACGCCACTATTGATCACTATTTCATTCAGACAAGACCATGGTTTCGGTTCACCTCTCGCACCTCGTCAGTTGCCAGGTATGTATTTGCTAGTTGCTACCTTTTTAGCAACGCATATTTTTGTTGAGAACGGTCAAACCATTCTGCTCGACATAATTTTCTAACGTGTATTTCTTTGGAAAGCATTATTTGAAAATTTTAGCACTTTCTTCTCTTGGCTGAATTGAGAATATTTCTAAATGTGAACGCTTTCGTTTAAATATCGGAGAAATAATGGGATAAACGAAGCACACTCGCCAGACTGTCAAAATTGACAACGGAGCGAGCTCCACACTGCTATAGAGCGTAACGAAAGGAAGCTAAAATTACAACCTTGACTGAGGTAAACTTCAACTCACTACAAGTTGAATAGCTTATTAAGCTACAACTCTCTCTGCTATAAAGCTTAGATCATGAAAATTTAAATCCTGCAAAGACAAATCTAAAATAGCTGGGCCCAGCGTGACATAAATAGCAGGAAAGACATTCATGGACAACAGATCATTTCAGTCTGTCATTTCAGATTCTGTCATGTCCGGTATTTCAGACAGTAAACTTAGAGAAGTTCAAACCTTTCCTACATAAAAATCTACGTGCCAATACTTACACACAACCGCCAGGCAAAAAAGGACGCTAAAATGAGCTCAAAATCTACAAGCGCGACACCACAGGAAACTACAACCGACAGACAGAGACTTGACCTGTAGTCCGTTCCACGCGGCTTTTGAAACGTTTTAAAATTCAGTCTACACTCTACAGTCACTAAAATCCTCCTTAATAAACAGCTAAATGTAGAATACCCGTTCAAAACATCTAGAAGGAACAAATGGCATTAAAATCATGAGCCATTTTACACTCTCGTAACTCCCGTCTTGCTTTTGATTATGCAGCTTCGATTTCACATTTAATTTGTTACACCCAGGTTTTTTAGGTGTCCGATGGGCACGTGACCAGCCGATGCCAGGGCCTTTTCCCGCCGCCCCTCTCTCGAACGGAAAAGCCCTGGGAACCAGGTTGCATAGTTTGTTGTAAAACCAGAGAAACAAAACATCCAAGAACTGACATTGTAGTCCATTCATCAAGACTGAGTCTATTCATCAACGTCACTAAAAAGCTAGCGAGAACACAAACAAAAACTCAATAACAGAATTCATATCAACATAATCAGCACCCTTTACCCAAACACCAAGTGACATTACCACACGACCCACACCATCACTCTCCGACACTTCTACGTTTGGGTCTTGAAAAACTGGAGCACTGATAACAGCAGATCCCCCAATGCTGTACAAAAAAGTTGTTAACAGAGGGACACAGGTTCTCCTCCTTTTGCAAAATAAAAAGAATAATAATCAAAAGTAAACACAAATGGCTACTAAAATAAAACTACGCCCATTTCATGAACACAAATTTCTATTGGCTGATTTGCATCATATAATGTTTGCATGTACCTATTTAAAGAACACTTGTTCTAAAGGTGCCCTACAACAGCATCTTTACCAAATAAAAAAAAAGAACAAGAATTGGAAAACTTGAGTTCCTTTGATAGGTAAATATAGTCAAAAACAAAACCCCACCTAATACCTTTTACAACAAACATTCTTTTCTTTAATAACCTTGCATTATAACGCATTAACGAGATGGCTTTAAGAGCCCTTTGATTTGATCTAAATTCACGTCTCTTGTTAAGGCCATGCGGGTTGAGCGTAAACAATAAGCCTCCCTAGTGAGCAACAATTGGTCAAGGTGAAATGTATTTTGAAATGATCTAATTTGTTCGATAAGAATAAAACTAATTTGTGAAATATCATGTTCAGAACTATTAGAATGTACCGCCAATTCACAAGTTCTCCTATTATTGAGCATGCTAGATTTGTGGTTTCTGAAACGAACTTTAAATTCGGTGGATGTAGAACCTACATACTGCAAATTGCATTTATTGCAGGTGGCCAAATAAATCACATTAATTTTTTGGACGAACATGACAAACTTTGGCGAATAGAATAATAACGACCTGTGGCAGAACTCTGGAATTTCGAATCTTGAAGTAAAAATCTTTTGCAAAGGTCTCATCTTTTACCACATTTAAAGCAACCCCCCTCTTCTTCATTAAAATTTTCATCCGTAACAGACCGAAATTTAGATGGTGCTAAAATTTCTTTGAGATTTTTGGTTCGGCGATAAGCTGGAAAAATAGATTTAGCTGGAAAAATTTTATTTATAACGGGTGAGGAATGTAATAAATGAAGGTGCTTTCTAATGACGTTTCAGATGTCAGGCAAAATTGGATTGTAATCAAGAACCAGAGGAAAGACTTTCTTGTCAGATTTAATCTTTTTGTTTAAGCAAACGAATTCCATCGTGCCTTGTCATTTGCGCTTGTTTTTGGTATAGAGTTATGTTATTCCATTTAAATATAGGTACCTTGTTGAGTTACTAAACTCTGCGCCGAAATAATTCAAATCGAATATTTCGCAAATACTAGGTTAGATTACCGGGCACATACCTGACGAAATACCATTCTTTAAAATGGCGAACTTGATTTTTACGCTGCTCTGTTGATTTCCCAAGAACGTTTCAACAGAGATGTTTCTCGACAAGTCAAATTGTACATCCAATAGATTATCTGGGACAAATGGGACACAACCCTGGTGATAGAGGACATCGGTGCCGTTCCCATCTGAAATCTTGACATATTGGCTGCATGATGATAATGAAACACAAAATAAGCTGAACATGTTTAACAAACTTCTATATAGGATCTAAACTCCTCTTTCGTAAGTGTAGATGTGATAAAAATACAATAAACAGTAGTTTATGTAACCAGACTAAAAGCATACTTCAAAATAATAGATTGCAGAAGTAAACGACATTTTTAACATAGTTATAGTGAAAGTTGACTAAACGTAACCAAAAAGAGCTACACAAGCTATAAAGAGCGCTATGATATAGATCATTTATGGAAAAAGTTATTTTAATTAATTGAAACATGGCAAAGTCCGTATAGGTAAGAACTACACAGCGATTTTCATGAGGCTATATTTATAACATGATTGACACTTATAAAACAAGAAGCCTTTAACTTGCTTTTAGAATATTGTAATCAGAATGTTCCTTCCAGATAGACAAGCATTCGATAGTGAAACAATAATAGAAGGAGAATACAGCGCTCTTTTAAATTGAAACGGGTAACGTCAAAAACTTGTAAAAATATGAAAAAAATGCAGAATGGCCGTCTTCGGGGCCCCCCCTACATCGAACCCCTTCTGCTAAAAACTTGGATCCTCCCCAGTTACACCACATATATTAAGTCAGTTGGATTTTTTTCAGTTGGATTTTTTTTGAGCAGCCGTTAGTGGGGAGGAGCATTGCGTGACAAGACAAATAACGGCTGCGTGGGAAACTATCAAATACACAGCTATTACGTAATATTTGAACATTGATATTAAACACGAAGTTGCGGTATAGAAGGCCAGGCTCCTCCTGCAATTCGCGCTTCTTGTTTCAAATTTGAATTGAAGATGACCGTTACTGCCGTGTTACGGCCGCTTGGGAAGATATGGACTAAAATAATTGCCCAATCAAATATATTCCCTTTATAAAACGAAAATAAAACGACCGGGTATATATACCTCTTATTAACCGAAAATCGAAGGGGAAAAACCAGGGCTTTAATTTACAGTACGGACCGAGAAAACGAGGTTAGTAAGATATTTATTATATCTCTAAATCGGAGATAAAGGAAAACCTTACAAGTCAAAAGATGGACGGCTTCATTTGACTGACGTACGTCACAAGAAAGCAAAGAGCAAATTTTATTGGCTTTCAAAAATAGTGTGATCGGTCCTCGATTCGGCGTGAACTTGCGTGGCTCTTGAATGAAAACTCTATTCTTCCTTCTGTTTGGTAGGACGACGGATCGCTTGATATCGCGGACAACAATTTCTTCGTTTCGATTCTTTGCATATCAAACCACTGTTCGGAGATAGCAAATCTAAGCCACGGACAATCGGAAGGACTTCTTCGTTTTCTTTGTGTACTTTGACTATGATCAATACAAGGTAAGAATAAAATGTTTGAAAAAAGGTTCGGTGTGAATATATATATATTTTTTTCAATTCGCCTGGCGAACCAGCGGGTAAATTCGAACAGAGAAAGTTACAAAATAAATCACAGAAAATACGTGTTTATAAAATATCTTATTTTAATCCATCGTAGCTTAGAACGATAAATGGATAGAATTGGACTTAGTAGTGATAAATATTTTATTTATCGTCTAGTAAGTGACCTCAGCGGGCTTGAGGAGATGCGTCCTCTACCAAGGTTGAATGACAACTGAGCTGTCGGTGGCCAGGCCAACTTCCTTTCATACCGAAACTTCGTGTTTAATATATTTGCATATATTAAGTTTATTTACCCGCAGTAATAGTTGCCGAAATTTAATTCCTGCACATAGACCAAAGCAACAGCCTGGCTTATACCAGCACTCAGTATGCTCCACTCACATCGCACATAGCTGTTACTTGTACCATTGTAGTCTATTTCGCCAAATGTGCTATTTAGCGTGGTCGAGCAGCCTGTGGAGGATAATACAGAGACAACGTCACTTATAGCGGAGCTCTGCGGGCCGAAGGCCCGCGAGGAGCCCCACACTTATAGAACTAAACCATGCCCGTCATTTTTCATGGTCATGGCTAGTGGAATGTTTCGCGGGCGCGTGGGCCGCCCGACGTGTTGGACAGGGCTAGTTCGCGGGCGCGTATGACGTCGCAAAACATACGCGTGTGACGCCACACAACATCCGAGACCCGAGATGTCTGTTTTCATTACGGATTTCACAACCAAAGTAGCCGATATTCAAAAAATTTACAAGCAAGCGAGGGACTTAAAGGGGAACTCAGGCTATATTTTAAGTTTTTTTTAATATTACCTTTTACATAATTTGGAGTACGATTCCAAGCATAAATTGGTTTGGCTGAAAACAATTTGACCAAAAAATCGCCGTAAAGTTCGCGGCTTCGTCCGCCATGTTTGTTTTTATCGCGGTAGCGGAATAGGTCAGCGTACTGTGTTGTCGACTGTCCTAAGGCAGCGGTTTTTTAGCAAAATGGAACTTAGTCCTCGGTGGACTTGAACTGGAGCATGTGCTCGTGATGATCCGCCATTTTTGTTTGTTGTGTTGTTTTCCCGGATCGTTTTGTTACAGTTCTCGCTATTTACCATTTTTGCTCGGTTTAGAATTTTGATGATAAGCTCCGCCACATTAATTGGTCCAATCGAACCGGATATTTCACTGGAAATACCGTCGTAAACGAGCGAGATGACAGAATCAAATGGTTCGCAATTGGATAATCAATCAAACCCAGATGATTGGTTTTCCGAAACTTACTTGCGTGAAGTTGGAAGGGAAACTCACCAGGATTACTTACCACAATTGAGACGCTCTTTGTCAGCATATGTTCGGGATTTTATCGCAGGAACGAAGGAAAATACAGTCCACGAAGACGCTCGGAAAATTCGAGGATCTCGGCGAGGAAAGAAAGCACACTTGACGAGGTTAGTCAATCAGATAAATCAACACATCTATAAACGATTATCCACAAAAACACTTGCTTCTTTGAAGTTAGACCTTGAGAAAGCTGTGTCTCAATTGGAGAATATTAATCAAGTCTTATTTGAGCTCAATCCTGATGACAACGAACCGGAGACTTGGAGGGAGGAGAACCTTGCCCCTGTTTACAATTGTTTTGACAATATTGAGGCATATTATGCAGAACATTTACAAGAGGCTCTTCCAGTTGTTAGAACTTCCAAACTTCGTTCAAATTCTAGTTCATCTAAGACCATATCAAGAGCCAAATCATCTAAAGCATTACGATACAAGGAAAAGCTTATTCAAGCAAAGCTTTTGCAGCACGATTTGGAGATCGCTTCAAGGAGAGACAAGGAAGAACAAAGACTGAGTGACCTTCAGGCAGAAAATGAAGCTCGCTTAAGACAGATCAAGGCAAAGGCAGAGGCGGAGACACAGAAGCTACAAAGACTAAATGAAGATGCCATGAGAAGGAGAAGACTAAAAGAGTTAGAAGAAACTGTCGAAAGAGCTACACTGGAAGCCAAACTTATTAAAAAAGCAGATAAAATGTTAGCGTCAGAACCCTTGGAATCTTTAACGAAGAATGGTGACAAATTGTTTAATCACAACAAATCCCAGAGTGAGCCCTCAATTCCTTCAGCTTCATCACCATCATCAGTTGTACGTCAGCTAATTGAAATCGGAACTAGTCAAGTAACACAGCCAATCATAACCACTGCTGACAATAAAGTGCTCAATACAGCCATCACAAGCAATTCAACAATAAAAGTGCCGGCTACAAGTTTTACCCTGTACAAAGTCTCTCCAACCCAGCCTAGAGCTGTTACAACGGTAACCAACTCTATTTCGACTCCTGTAACATGCCGCAAGCTCCCACCTGATCCAGAACAGATAAGTACGCCAGCTGCACAAAACTCCCCTTGGAGGGGCTGGACTGTACCAAACCAAGCTGCATCGCCAAGACCCAGTTTAGTAGGATCATCACATCAGCCGCAACAAACATGGAGTCTTTTGCCTGCCTTTCCAGGACCCCCTCAAGTTGCTTGGATAGATCAACTTGATGAGTTTAGCGTCACTTCTCCGCCGCAACTGACAGCACATCACCACTGCAGTTTCTCCGCTTTGGAGCGTTCCCTTCCCAAATTTGGCCTTGGAAAATTTGACGGTTCCCCCCTTGACTAGCCTTTGTGGATTGGAAGGTTTAAAAGTATTGTGCATGATCAGCCCTTTCTGAATGACAGCCAACGTTTAGCGTATCTTCAGAACACTGTCCCAGGTGCAGCAAAGACGGAAATCCAGTTCCTTGGAGAAGATGGTGCTAATTATGTATTAGTTCTTAGAATGCTGGAAACAAGTTTCGCCGAAGCGGGAAAGATAGTGCGTGCAGCAATTACTGCTCTTAAAGACACACCATCACCACGCCCTCAAGATCATGCTGGTCTGACGAGAGCTGTATCAAGCGCTAAGGTCAGCCGTCGTCACCCTTCACAGACAGAGATTCATTGCTGATCTTCTAAGTGAGACGAATCTCAACAT
The DNA here is from genome assembly GCA_022457155.1 of Cladopsammia gracilis. Classification (NCBI taxonomy): domain Eukaryota; kingdom Metazoa; phylum Cnidaria; class Anthozoa; order Scleractinia; family Dendrophylliidae; genus Cladopsammia; species Cladopsammia gracilis. The sequence continues at coordinate 1,055,451 of JAJGOT010000144.1, forward strand.
AGCTGTGCAAAAACTCCCTGGGCCTTTGGCATCCAAGTGGGCGATGGAAGTGCAGAAACACGAAGGTCAGGGAAGGCCTAACATGTTTGACCTCGAACGATGGCTCTCGGAGCAGGACAGCACCTAGCATGCGAGGAGTCAGCTAAATGTCCACCAAGTAACAGGCGTAACTTACAAAAAAGAGAGCCATACCTGCATTCTCCCACGTTCCACAACGAAGGTGACTCCCAGTCAGGAGAAGAGTCCTCTAGTAAAGAACGAAGGTCATCAGCCTGTCCATGCTGTAAGCAAGCTCACCCACCAAACAAATGTGATGGATTCAAACGAATGTCTGTGCCTGAGCGCTATGAGATGGTCAAGAGTCTTAAGATGTGCTTCAACTGTCTCAAGCAGGGACATCAAGTAAATGAATGCTCTAACAAGACCCATTGTCAGGTTGCGAACTGTAAGAGACATCATCACAGCCTGCTACACTATGAACGTGCAGCATATGAGCAACTGCCAATTAAGAACTCACAGATCCACCTCCCACAGACTGCAGACAACACTCCAGAAGACCTCCCGCATGTAGCATCCACCAACTCTCTGACAATCTCAGACAGAGCGGTTTAGTTCAGAATACTCGTCAGAATACAAGGTGAAAACGGGGTGGCCCCGATTGACACATTTGCCATCTTGGATGATGGCAGTTCAGACACTTTGATAAGACGAGACATTGCTAACAAGTTGAAACTCGATGGACCTGAACGACTACTTTGCCTGGGGAACGTCGAGAACAATGGAACTCCCCGGAGCTCGAGAGCAGTAAATCTTTCAGTGACACCGACAGGCAAAGAAGCTGTAAACAAGCCTGTTCGCATCTATCCTGCTTGGACAGTCCCCAGATTAAATGTCCCTGCACAAAGACTTGTGAAGAAAAACATTAGAGATACCTGGAAACACCTTGAAGACCTAGACATCCCAGCTATGTCTACTGACCAGATAGGCCTACTTATTGGAGTCCAAGCTACAGAAGCCATGATTCAATATGAATGTAGACGGGGACCAAAGAGCCAACCCTATGCTGTGAGAACTGATTTCGGATGGGCGATTTCTGGTTTAGCGGGAGGGGTCCCTTCCATCAGAACAGGTGTGGGGTTTGTTGGCCACTGCGTTGCCCTGGACAACACCTTAAATGAGGAAGTTGAACAATGGTGGAAGACAGAGTCATTTGGTACCAAGTTCAATCGAGACAGCTCAAGATCCGCGGAGGACGAAAGAGCCCTCAAGCGTTTAGAAGAAACCACAAACTTTCGAACTGACCTTGGCCATTACGAAACCGTCCTCCTGTGGAAGGATGAAGAAGTAGTTCTCCCAAACAATCGTGTCCTGGCAGAGAGAAGACTCGTAAGTTTGGAGCGAAGCGTGGATAAAGACAGCGAAAAGGCCGAAGCTTACTACGACACAGTCGAAACCTACATTGCCAAGAGTTACGCCAGAAAGTTATCTCCCGCTGAGATTACTGAGGAACCAGAGAACACTTGGTACCTACCACACCTTGCTGTGACAAATCCTAATAAGCCGGGAAAGGTCCGTGTAGTGTTTGACGCTGCAGCCTCACACAAGGGAACTTTATTGAATGATCAACTGGTGTCAGGCCCTGACCTGCTGAACTCTCTTGTAGGTGTTATCATGAGGCTCCGACTGCGTGCTGTTGCAATGATTGCGGACATTGAAACAATGTTTTTCCAAGTACGAGTTATCGAGAGGGATAAACCCTCGTTGAAATTCCTTTGGAGAGGTCCTGATAGAGATCGTCCCCCTGATGTCTACCAAATGCAGGCTATGATCTTTGGTGCAAAGTCAAGTCCAAGCTGTGCAAGCTATTGTCTGAAGAAAACCGCCATTGATAACAAAGCGACCTGCAGTGAAGAAACTGTCCGTACAGTCCTTAAAGATTTCTACATGGATGACCTCCTGAAGTCCCTGCCCTCAGAAGACGAGACATCTCAGCTCGCCCTCCAGCTCATCGACCTCCTGTCAAGGGGTGGCTTTCCGGCAATAGCCGGGATGTCCTGGCTTAGCTACCCCCTGAAGACATTCTAAGTACCCCTGGGATCTCCCAACCATTTGATTTGGATCTGGACAGCCTTCCAGTCGAGAGAGCATTAGGAGTGCTGTGGAATGTAGAGCATGCCACTTTAGAGATAAAGGCAGTCACAAAACAGCTAGCACCAACCAAGCGGGGCATTCTAAAGCAGATATCGACCACCTTCGATCCCCTTGGATTGGTAGCACCATTTGTCTTAAGAGCTCAGTTGATTCTGCAAGAGCTGTGGAGACTCCGGTATGATTGGGACGAACCAATATCAGGCCCGCTATTAGATGCCTGGGAGGCTTGGAAATTAGAATTACCTCTTCTTGCGACCCTGTCAGTTTCCAGATGCTACCTGAGCAATAAGCCAAGTGCCCAGTTCGTCAACGCACAACTTCACATCTTTGCCGATGCTTCAGAAGTTGCCTTTGGTGTCGCAGCCTACTGGAGATTTGAAACACAGGATCCCTCCTATCATTGCTCCTTTGTATTCGGAAAGACAAGGCTTGCTCCAATAAAGCCCTTGACCATTCCGAGGTTGGAACTTAAACCTGCAGTAATGGCGGTGAGAATGGGTCAGACCATCCAGAAGGTGCTAGATGTGATGCCCAGCCAAATTTCTTACTGGACGGATTCCATCACATTCCTGCACTACATCAAGAGCCCAGGAACTAGATTCCATACATTTGTTGCCAACCGAGTTGCTGAAATAAAGGAAGTGTCTGATCCTGAAACTTGGCGACATGTCCCTAGACGCCTTAATGTTGCAGATGATTGTTCAAGGGGTCTTTCGGCTCAAGACCTTCTTCAAGAAAGCAGATGGATCAACGGACCAAAGTTCCTCTCGCAAGGTGAAGACTGCTGGCCAAACCAGACAATGTGCCAACCGCCAAATGAGAATGATCCTGAAGTTAAAACTGACACTTGGCTGGCTCTCAGTTATGAAGTTAATGACGAGTTTCTGGACCCAAAGAAGACATCCTCGTGGATCCATCTAGTCCGAGTCACTGCCTGGGTGTTTCGGTTTGTGTCCAACTGTCGTCGCAAGAATGAACATGTGAAAGTGGCTGAAAGGTCACCATCTGTGGAAGAACGCACGAGTGCAGGAGAAGTTTGGATCAAGAAGGCTCAAGCTCAAGCTTACCCGGATGATCTGACCAGGTTGGCTGCAGGAAAGGAGGTTCATCGCAGCAGCGACCTTAGTTCCCTGTACCCTTACACAGACGAGAAGGGCATCTTGCGTGTTGGAGGTCGACTGAAACATGCGACAATTCCTTATCAAGCGAAACATCCTGCTATTCTTCCTAAGAAGCATGACATTGTTCCTTTGATATTGTCACACTTGCATCAAAAGCTGAATCACTCCGGAGTAGAGCACGTCCTTACTGAGCTACGGCAACGCTACAACAAAGCAGACTACAACCGTTTACCCCACCCTTTTACAACACTGGTGTGGACTATTTCGGTCCACTGTTAGTCAAAGAAAGAAGATCAACTGTAAAGCGTTACGGTTGCCTTTTTACCTGCCTTGTGACAAGAGCAGTGCACCTAGAGATTGCTCACTCGCTTGAAACAGACAGCTTTATCATGGCACTGAGAAGAATGATGGCTAGAAGAGGAAAACCGAGAAACATCTACAGTGACAATGGAACTAATTTTGTTGGTGCTAATCGGGAACTTAAGGAGTGCCTTGACAGGATTGACCAAGCCAAGATCTCAGACACTCTGTCACAAGACAGAATTCAGTGGTTCTTTAACCCTCCTTCCGCTCCTCGTTTTGGCGGAGTTTGGGAAAGACTTGTCAGATCAGCAAAGAAAGCTCTGAAGATCACCCTGAATGGCCAACCGGTGAATGAAGAAACCTTGCTCACATTTATGGCAGAGACTGAGAGTTTGCTCAACAGTCGACCTCTAACCCACGTCAGTATTGATCCTCGAGACCTTGAGCCAATCACTCCCAACCATTTTCTCATTGGAAGAAATAGCTCGAATGTACCTCCCGATGTCTTCGATGAGAGAGATTTGTGTTCCAGAAAGCGGTGGAGACAAGCCCAGACGCTAACCGACCATTTCTGAAGAAGATGGTTACGTGAGTACGTGCCCACACTTACGGAGCGGAAGAAGTGGAGAACTAGAACTCAAACTGATGTCCAACTTGGAGACCTGGTACTAGTAGTGGATGACAATCTACCCCAAGGCAGATGGAATCTTGGCCGTGTTGTCAAATTATTCCCAGGAGATGATGGTCTGATTCGCGCCGTTCAAGTCCAGACGAAGCAAGGGACATTTAAGAGGCCAATCGTCAAGCTTTGCCTCCTTGAGGAGGCTGAACAGAGTGTATAGACTAAAGCCGTATACAGGGGTGGCTATGTTGCCGACTGCCCTATGTCAGCAAAATGGAAATTAGTCCTCCGCGGACTTGAACTGGAGCATGTGCTCGTGATGATCGCCATTTTTGTTTGTTGTGTTGTTTTCCCGGATCGTTTTGTTGTAGTTCTAGCGATTTACCATTTTTACTCGGTTTAGAATTTTGATGATAAGCTCCGCCACAGACTGTGATGTGACGTCATATCGTTATTAGCACGAAGCAGATGCGAAGGAATCTTCAAGATTCAACCTTCTTTCACTTTGCTGAACTTTTTTAAGCGTTTTCAATCCATTTTGAAGTCTTTGAAGTCCAGAAATGTCTTCTGAGGATGACACTTGTTCCAATTCTAGCGAATTAAGTTTTTCCAGCGGCGACGAAGGTTTCGAAAATGACCTTTTTAACGTAAATGTAATCAAGCCTTACCAGTTTGAGCCAGAGTTTTCGTCGAGCGAGGAGGGCAATGAGGAGATGGAAGTGCAACCAGAAAACGACTATGAATCTCGCACTACAAATTTAGAGTGGTAAGAACTCCGAGATATATTTTGAAACAGTTTTAACCGTGCAAAATAAATGCAAACGGAAAAAGTCAGCTTTTGTTGGCTTTTGTTATTGTGCAATAATTACTTTGGATCCTTTTAAATAGACGCATTATGATAACCCGTAGATGTTTGTCTCTGATACTGTTTTTTTTCGTGACTTTGAATTTATTTGAAAATATGAGCTGCATAAATGTTATAATTAGTCATTTGGGCCCAAAAGTAGAAATGTCATTTCTCTTAACACTTTATAACACATGTTTATATGCTGAGCATATCGTGTTATTTTTGACAAAACAATTCAACACTAACAACTTGTATTTTGTCGCGTTCATAAAGGTTTCACAGGAAACAAATCATTAGCAAGTTTTTAAATATAACATTCGAATACCTCAGCTTGGCAATGTATACTTTAGGTGCATGTGTGAAAATTGTCAAATATTCCAAAAGAGAGAAGAATGCAAGTGCTGCTTAGAATTACCTGAGATTGTGGCAAAGAATGCGCAGGCTGTAATAATGGGTGTTTGTGAACAACCACCATCGTGCATTACCCAGCATCCAGGTTTCAAGCGGTGTGCCTCAACAAATGGGTGTTACAGGTTGCCTGGTATCAATATAAGCAGCAATATTCTCAATCGTATGATGGCTCAGAACACAAACTTAATCGGCATATTGCATATCGCCAGCTTGTGAGATTGTGCTGGGGAATTCTTGGCAGAGAAATTAGAGTGCCTTTGCCATCTTGCGCTGTCTGTTGTATTCGAGCCCACTTCCCCTATCCAGGGCTGGAAGAAGATTTTGTGTTAGAGGGATTTCATTTTGCAGATGAATAATACCCACGTGATAAAAAATATGAAATCGTTTGCTTACTGGAATCCTGTTTTATACATAGTTTTGAGAACTCTGAAAGGGCTGTTAAAGAATAGTTAGTGAAGGATTCCTAATTATTAAACTCTTGGTCCTTTTCTGGTAATGTTATTATAAGGGTGGTGTATAAAAAGTTAGTTGCAAATTCCTATACAGTTTGGGAATGGCATAACAACATAATATCAATAAAAATTAAAAGAAACCAATATGGCAATCTTCTCAATCCTCAAGGCTGCCTGTAGAGACATCAAATCTGATTGACACTAAGAAAACATTACTGTATCATTTGTATTTAGTGTTCAGATTTCATGTTTTTACCACTGAGATGCATTCGGTTCTCATGATTTAATTTGCAAGCAGCCTTTCCTCAACAGTAAAAGATGGCTGCTATAATTTCTTCATTTTGTATGAGGTGAAGTTTGCTTACAAGGACATGCACTTGATGTGTTTTATTGGTGTAACTAATTAATCTTGTTCATCATTTCTTTCCTATGTAATATTAAATCTAAGCCCAAAATCAAAATAGCCCATTTCGAAATATACCATAATAATCTTTTATGTGCAGGCGCAGCCTCACCAGGGTAAGTCTCCTTTGTTAGAATAGCACAAGCATTGTGTGTTTGTATACAAATGTGCACCGTATGCAAATTGCCAAGGCGTTGAAGCACGACACGTGAAGTTCATGCTGAAAACAAATGAAATTGGAAAAATCAGGCTCACATCAAGCACCATCCAAACCTGCACTTTAAAGAGTGTTATGGTATTTTTCGAAGTGGCCTATACAAAATCTCATTTCTGGTTTTCATATTTTTCTATTGGGAAACATTTTCCAAGGTGTTTAAAAATCAAGACACTTCATATTTAGGTGAATATATGCTAAATTCTCATAACTTGCATGTTTCATTTTTTTATGTATTGATATTGCAAGGAGAAGTTAGATACAAATCACAGGTTATCCCTTCAAGTCCCAAATTCTCCTATATTGGCATGGTTTGTTATGGTACAACTTTAGATAAAAAAAAAAAAATAAACAATCCTGTTGGTGATTATTGCCTTTGTTCTCATATCAACCTGTTTGTGTGATCCTGTAGTGTCCCTGTAAGGACAAATTTGGGGCTGATCACCACTGAGCCTTAAGGGGTTAATTGCATTTACTTTTTGTTGTCTTTCTGAAAATACCACTGAAAATTGCTTGTGTGTGCTACGAGGGTTTTAAAGAAAACATTTCCAGGCAATGTGGACTTAAACCCTAACTGACACTGTAGTGACATTATTTTTCAACACTCAGCAATGAAATATTGTACATGTTCACAATATTATTATTAACTAGATGTAGAAATTGTCCTGAACTTGTCACAACTGGTCAAGTATTAAACCTGGACTTGTGTGCTCGAACAAGTTCTTGTTTGTTTGGTGCAACAGTCCCTGAAATGTTCTTGGGGAGATTTCTCTCTTGTAGTTCATGGTTCACTCTCCCTGCATGCCATGCATTTGCAACATCAGCCATTAAACCTTCAACATGAGTGTAGGATTTCTTCTCCTTTTTTTGGCTTTGCCACCAATTGCTTCTGTGTCTTGGGAAAGCTGATCTTGTATCTGGCTTCCCCTCTGCGTGCCCCAGATTGTACTACTGCCTGCTTCCGTCCTGTATTGGCATTATGGTCCAGGGCTGCGAGTTGTGTGGGTGCTGTCATACCTTTGTGGGAAAAAACCTCTGCTTCTCCAGTGTGGCAGAACTCTGTGAGCTTCTCAAAATCCTTCAACAGCTTTTTGTTCAACACCACTTCTTCAAGAGCAATGTAAACAGGAGTATCAGGCTTCAACCATTTCTTTTTTCCTGGATGCAGCATTGACCAGTCTTGGGTGGGAGAATTCATGAACGTGGGTGTAGCCATGCCATATGTGCTTGTTAGCGACATGATACATGATAGACTTCCACTTTTCTCGAAGAACTGCAGCATTGCCATCACATGTTGCAGAGCACCACCAAAGATGATTGGACACTGACTTGATCCATGGAAATAGGTCTTCATAGCCTTTCACTTTCACTTTCTTTGTTAGCTGTTTGACAACCCACTTGGACAAGTGCCACACATAATACTGGTGCTTAATGTCCTTGTTCATTGCACTTGAAATTGATGCGTGGCGGTCAGTGGCGATTCTGTTGATTGTGTCATCTTCATCCTCCAGTCCTATGATACAGCGCTCAAATCCTTTTTCCATTGCATTAGAGGAAGTTACTTCAGTTACCTGCACTAAACTAAAAAAGGCCACCTTTCCCTCATCTGACATCATTGTGTAAGTGCAATACTTAGCACTGTGGCCTGGACTGTCACACCTCCCATCGCCAATTAAATCTACAGGCCCATTCCTTTTAATAGTATCTATAACAGGATGCCCTTTTTCCTGTCCAGGCTTTGTCGACCACTAAGAAAAGAAACTTGTTTTGCATATTGTATAAGTGATGAGACTGAAAAATATCAATTTAAGGAATGATGCAAATTGAGCTATGCGGGCAAATGTGTTCCCACTAAACAAAATGGCAACTGATGTTAACAAATTATCAGCTGCCATGTTTCGAAACACTGGCTGTGAAGTCCAGCACTCATCGTGGTCATTCATGCACCGCATTGTTACAGACAGCATGCTACCACATGTTTCCTCCTTTGCTTCTGAGATTACACTACCAAATCTTGGACAAAATCTCAGAAGCTTTTTTAAGGCATAACTCAAATACAATAAATTTTTGTTCATTGTTGGCTTCAAGTTCTTTCTCCTGGTCAGAATTGCCTGAAACTGATCCCTCCTTGTCAGAGGTAACATAATCTTCATCTCTGTCATCATCGTTATTGGGAGCCAAAGAAGAAGACACTGGCTCCTCATCTGAGGGATAAACTTGCTCATACAGGGTAAGTTTGGGTTTACAGGTAAATTTCTCTTCATTTCCAACATCATGTGTTTTGGGGGAAACCTGTCTGAAGTTATCAGGGGGATTTAACTGCTGAGTGGTTTTCTTCAAGGTCTATGTTGACCTAAATACCTATATCTGAGAAAGTTTTCTTCTCAGTTTCTGTTGAAACTGATTGAGTGATAATATACCTGGCTGCTACACAACACTATGTACCAACATCAATCTTGGTAATTTGTTCACATGTTGAAACCATAGGGTGGGCCCATCACTGCAGTCAGTGCATTGTTCTGCTTCTGGTACAGTGTCAGTTGCACCCTCACTAATGATATTGCTTTCTTGGACACGTTGTAAAACCTCCATGAGTTAGAAAAAATAAATAAATTCACAGATCGATTTGTCAACATTTTACATCTTCCACTTGTTAATACAAGACCTTATATATTGTTCTTGACACTAGGTCTGAATTTTTTTACCCATTTTAGCTTATTGAAGTGTTTACCACTTTGCAGAGGCAATAAATTGAATCCCAAAAAATCTGAGAAAAACTAGTTGCCAAAAAGAAAAAAAAAATTCTACTTGCTTGTAGGATGGACATGACACTTAGCTATTATTGAAATATTTCTGAATATATATTAACTTAATTAACATTGTCACTCGTGAAATGTTGGATTTCCTATACTGGCAGGTATACCAATTGCAACAGTAAACACAAAACGATATCACCTTAAAAAAAACGTTTATTGAAGAATAAAATTAAATCATATTTCTGATGGCTACAAGCAACTCACCTGCTGTCCTTGTAATTCGCGCCGATTCGCTCGAGTCTCGTTACTTAGTGTAGGCCGCTTCGGCGGAGGCCCGAAGTTAAACAACGAAGGGATTGAGCCTGGAATAATGTTTCGTTTTTCGTTTTCGTTTTTTGTTTTTCCCGGCATTAACTGAGATTTAAGGTCAGTTTCAAAGCAGTCCGGTGTGAAATGTTCATTACACACGTAGCAGTGATCTAGCGGAGGGAGGTTATCTCTTCTAATCCTCGCTAACCACGCCGTTTCTGCAATCCTGTGTCCGTCGGAATTCGTTGAAAGCTTGTTTTGGAGTCCTTCTTCCAATAGTTGTTGCATTCAGGAACGCAGCAGTTAGGCATTATTATTCCACGGCAAGAATATATGAAAAGAAAACTACCGGATATAAATTATTTATAAGATCAGAGTTGCAAGTGAAATCGTGCGTGGCGATTCACGATATGACGTCACAAGGAAACCCGCTGGCTGTTTAAGCTACCGCAATCAAAATCCAAGATGGCGGGAAATAATTACGAATTCAGAACTTTCGGCACGATTTTTACAGAAAACGTTTCTTCAAACACGGAAATTATCACTGTCAAAATATTTCATTTATCATAAACATCGACCTATTTTTTTTCTTATAATCAAGCTTGAGTTCCCCTTTAAATGTAAAACAAATTACATTTTTCGATGGAAATTTATTTTGATATCAATCTGTGATTGACTTTTTCTTTGTTCTTGTGTAGTTTTGGAGATATTGTTTTAGAAACGTGCGTATCGATTTCTTGAATTTCATTCAAGGCAACTCGAACTCGATGCCCTATAAATGGTATGCGTTTTGCTTTTAAACATAAACTAATGGAGATTTTGAAATTTTTTCAAAAGAAGACTGTGTTGTCTATTTTCATGTGTTTGTTCATTTATTACACAGAGATTGACAAAAAATAAGAATGTTCAATGTGTTTCTTGGTGAGTTGTTTCCGAATAATAAAAAAAATAATTCTTCTGATACTTATAGCAGCTATTGCATTGGTTTACACTGCTTTCTTTTTGTCTTTTGCTATCAAGGTCTTACGCGGAGTTTAAAGTAGATGGCCAACAAATACTTTTAATGTTGAATTGCATTTTGTTTTTTTCTTACGGTCCCAGTGCATAAGTACTGAAAGTGGTGATGGAAATGATGATGGTCGTCCGATGAAACGAGTAGAGTGGATTAACTCTATTCAGCCTGGGGGGAAAGGGGCGGGGGGGGGGGGGGGCACAAAGGGACTGTGCTAACTTTCAACAGTCATAAGTTCTTTAATATGTATTCAAACGCCATCAAACTTTTTGACATTTCATAAAATTTATTTGGCAACAAATTCATGTGAGAATTTATTGATCACATGACTCGATGTTTCCATAGCAACAAGATATTGACAGCCATGTTTGTGGAAATTTGCATATTTGTACCTTTGAATGAAGAAAAACAATGTTTATTGGTACAGCTTTTAGATTTTTACGGCATTTAGCATTTATTTATTGGTTTTGTTTAATTTTGTGTCAATGTGGACGGTTTTCAGGAGTTTTTAAAAAAATTCAGAAATGCAAGATGGCGGATCCAAGATGGCGTCATTGTCCCAATTGGCGGACCGCAAAGGAGACTGTTTCGGACGTACTATGTACTCTTCAGGTTTGATTGTCATAGTTATATGACGTCATCGTTCCATTTTGCGGACCGCAAGGGAGACAGTTTTGAACGTACTATGTACCCTCTAGGTTTCATTGTCGTAGCCTTATTGCAATTTTAATACTAACACTACAGTCATTCATCATGACAACATTTTGCGCTTTACCGTACAGTTCCGATAGTAACGAACCCCTAAAAGTAGCGACTCCCCGAAAGTAACGTCAATTTTTTGCAGCCTCTAGTAAATCCCGAATGTAGCGACCCCCCCCCCCCCCCCCCCCCCCGACCGAAAGTAGCGACCCCACGAAAGTAGCGAACGCATATTCACATAACTCAATAGTGGTGAAGATGAAAAACATAAAAGGCGGCGAACAAGATGCGACTACAGTTGGACAAGTGCTTGATAGTCTAGCGGAGGTTCTGTACAAGCCATTGCTGGAAAAGGAAATCAAGATGACTTGCCGTGTATCTGGCCAAAGCAGTAGTGCGCCAAAAGATGTATGGGTTCAAGGAGGAGGCACCGAGATTCCTTGCGTTTATGAAATTGGCGTTAAGAAAGGACTTAGAAACCTAAGAAAAGAACTGAAAGACACACAAACTACTGACAACTCGTCCCGACCACTGACAATGCAATCTAGGAAGACATCCGGAGCCCACCTATGTCGCAGTTAAAATTCCTGAAACTGGATATAAGACGAATTTTGTCTCGTTTGTTTATTGGTGTTGATATTGATTTATGTTATTATTGCCGTATCATTGTTACCTTCTTTTTATGAAACACAATCTATACGCATGGAATGCAAATAAAATGTTGTTTTTTTTTATTTCGGAAAAAAAAGCTCGCGCCAACTTTATTTGTAAACGATTTCTGTTCCCCGATGGTAACGACCCCCCGAAAGTAGCAACCCCGAAAGGCTGCTAATTTCGAAAGGAACGAGGGTCGCTACTATTGGAACTCTACAGTAAAATTTTCTAGCCAAAGTATAACTTCACCTGGGCAGCTTCCTTTAGTTATTTCCACGCTATCAATAGCGATGTCGCCTGTATATGAATTCCCTGTTATTCCTTCAAATGTTACCTACGAACAATGAAATCGTATTAGTTTAAATTTGGATTATAGTATTTTTATATTTTTTATATTTCTGTATTTCGTAATTCTTTATTTATTTATATATCTATTTATGGCTAGATATATTTGGGGGAATATAAACGCTTGTAAAAGAACAACTTTCTCGGTTAATGGCAGAATCGTTTTTCCCGCACTTTCGTTAATATTGTTCTATTTTATTAGCATTTCTTTGAACCTGACTTGTGTTTGTATTTTAGTTATTTTTTTTTTTTATGAATGAACTTCCCGCTCACGAAGTTAGGTGTATCTTTGAAGCAATACTCACAGATCTATCCGGGTAAATTGTTTTTTCCACCCTCATCCAATTGTTTCCTTGGTTTCCCGATATGTTAAATACTTTGATGCTCCCACTGAAGACATTGAGAGTTCCAACTGTTGCTCCGTACATATGATAATAAAATGAAAGACACCACTTTTTCCCATTGCTCGGAACAGTAACAACTAGCTTTGCCTTTTCGCCAGGTTTCCTAGGGGAAGATGTCTCAATGTACATGTATTTTCCTGTAGACGAAAACAAAGATAGAGTAAAACAGGTACAATTTGGGTTTTAGGATTTTCTTCACGTAAATGGGATAAAGCCACTAAGACTCTTAACCCTCCCCTTGAGGTTTTTCTCCGATATTTTCGAGACCATTTAGGATTAGCACATGTCGTTTTCAGTAGCTGTTCATTTATCCTTGAGACACATTTTAGTAAAGTTTAGCGATAACCGGTAGCTATGGTAACGAGATATGACGTCATAAGTAACATGTGGTCAACCCATTTTTGAAAGAAAATGCGTGTTTTTTTTCACCTTTTTGCTGCAAAAAAACATATAAAATGCTACCAAAAGCATCCGAATGTTTAATTGTATGTTATTTTGCAACTCTAGCAAGCAATATTTGCAATTTCCGCATTTTTAGCAAAATCCAAGATGGCGGCCATCTCGGCGGCCATTTTGGATGACGTCATGGACCCCCAGCAGCGCCGTAACCCATAATATTTACCTTATCTTGTAGAGCACATAGCCGGCTATCTGTTAGATGTGAAATGTTTTCGAAATATTGAAACCTCGCAAAAACCCAAGGGGGGGGGGGCACCCCCCTTGTACCACTTTGTATAAGTTTGCGTGTACGTCCGAGTGTTAAGACATGAAACTTAGTGAGATGTATAACATCACTAAGATGCCGATGGTTTCAGGTCATATTATGGGTCTGAGTGAGGTATCTGATATCAGTATCGTAGAAACAAAAGGAACAAGTTCAATTATACTGACCTGAGCCGCCTTGACCGGAAGTAGGACCGGTAGAGAAGGACGGCGTTGAGCCAGATGTTAGCGTCCAATCAAAGTCATCGGAAGATGATTGATTCCAGCCAGAACACATGCCGTTGTCAAAGTAACACCGCACTACAAAATTAAAAAAAGTGCAATACAATATTCTCTATCACACAGAAGAAAGGCAATTTTTTTCCATTAAACCATATTCCAAATATTTAGCAAAAAAGTGGAAAAATAATCCTATCCAAATGGGGTTTTTGTTACTGATAACACTTTAATGACACTTTCACGAAAAAAGTTTCCGACATTCTCACAGGAAAAAAAACGGCCCAAGCTCACTATCAGACAGCCGAAACTTGATTCTTGCTTATGAGCGGTATTGTGTTTAATATAACGTCTTGATAATCCTATATAGACTTCGGGGGGGGGGGGGGGGGGGGGGAACTTAAGATAATGGAATGAAACGTGGATACTTAATAGTAAGATTTGTCCAATTTACATGAAGCCTCAAACCGGATTTACAGAGTGTTTTCACTCATGTGACGGCGGCCATATTGGAATGCTAAAACAATAGCAAATATTTGAATAAGAATAGAGCTAAAGTTACATAGGATTCGTTTGGGACACCAATATGGCCGTCATTTCTTTGTTTTGGGACACCAATATGGCCTCCATGACGTCACGTGAAAACACTCCATTGGTTAACTATGAGAAGTGGAAGAATTAAACAAAAATTGGTATTATCGTTTATTATAGTATTAGTCTTGTGGCTTAGCGGAATGATCGTGACAGACTGGACAAAAACTCCAAAATTTGTACACGGGTAACTTAGGACTAGTTAATTATTTCCAGGATGGGTGCCCAGTCCAAGCCCCTCTCGTTCTCATTATATTGAGCAATCAAATATCTCAGGAAATTGCTGTGTTGGGTTACCTGTGGTGTAAATAACAATTAATAGAATTTTACTATTAATGTCAAGAAAATAGGGAATAACCCTTTTATTATACAACAGGATTGAAAAAATTCAAATATTTTAAAAAGAGCAATAGTTATATATAAAGGGTTTGCTTAGTTTAAGGAGATTTGAAGTTCTTCGTGTCCAGGTCCCCTCGGACATCCACATGTTCCAAGATGGCGGCCTCCATGCAGCATTACTGAGGCCGTAAGTATTATAGTGGAAACATCGTTTTAATTCAGCGATTTCATTGCAAAAATGTAACTTCTTTGGTCTGCTAAGTGATAGTTTTGTTTGTTTTTATTGTTTGCGTTGAGGTCTTCAATTTAAAAGAAGAAAAATTGTGAAAAAACGAGTGGTTCATCGATGTGGACGTAACTGTTATAACTGATTAGTTGAAACTTTCAACCATCTAACTATCAATTTTGTTTGGGTTTCATAATATAGAATTTTGTCTAAGCGAAAAATTATCGAGCTCCGAAATGGGAAAGACTCAGCTTTGAAGGCATGAAAAATAGAAAAACGTAAAACAAAAGATGATTTGGGTTTGCAATGCCATTACTAAATGTGCAAGATTTTAGAGTTGTTGACATCCTAATAAAATTTGTTGCTTTTATTTATTTAGGCTTTAATCAGGCTGTCATAATAATTGAGTTTTTCTGGGATCGGTGTATAATATGTCAGAAAATAAGTGAAACTCCCTTGAAATGCCCTCTGAACGCAAACACGACGGATATCGAGCATCAGGAAGTATAGAAGAATTACCAAGAAAATGCTCATGAGTTTCAAAGTCAAAGTTATTTACCTGTGGAGCTTAAGTTGGACTTGAGCACAGCAACTGTGGAATTATTGGTTGCTAACAGGGCCTCGTGGCACAAGTCCTGCCGCTTGAAATTTACCGCATCTAAACTTGAGAAGGTTAAGGAGCGACATTTAGCAAAAAGAAATAAAGAAACAGAGGAAGAAGAGGCAGGGACTCGGAGGAATTCTAAGAGAAGACAAGCAAGTAAGAATGATAAAGTGTGTATCTTTTGTAATAAAGACACAGACATAATTCTCCATGACTTTACATCTTTGGCCTTGGATAAGAAGATTCGAGACATAGCTAAAGAACTGGAGGACTTTGAGCTGCTGTCTAGAATATCTGGGGATGACCTTGTGGCAATTGAAGCACAGTACCATATTGGTTGTTTGACAACGTTTAGGTACAGTTACAGTTACGGTTCGTTGAAGCGATCTTGCTAAGGTTGCATCAATTGTCAGAAAATATATCCTTGAGCATAAAGGCTTCATTTTCGCGGGATGTTTCCCGTTAGAGCGGCAGGAAAGGTCAATACCAACAAGTCTCAAGGCACTTGTATCAATGATAATCAACGGCCTTAACTTTAAAGATCAGAATCGTTGTGAATCTCAGGCTTGCCTCACCGTCTGTCAGACAAACATATTCAATATTAAGAAAAGGCCATCGGAGTCTAGTTCTTCAGAGCCACGACATGTAGCACCTAGAGAGCCACCGCTCCCACTCTACATTGGCTTTAACATCCATTCGTTAACAAGGAGCAAAACATTGATAACGATGTTATATCAGCTGGGACTTAGCGTATGCTATGATCGTATACTAGAAATCGAAGATTGGCTCGCAACATCAGTCAGTGAATGGTTCGAGGAAGATAACTGTGTGTGCCCGGTAAATTTGAGGAAAGGACTGTTTCCTGTTGCGCTCCGGATAACATCGATCACAATCCAAGCTCAACAACAGCCTCGTCATCGTTTCATGGAACCTCTATCAGCATCGTCCAGCTCCTGACCCATGATACGCCTGGTGATTGCCGACCTCCCTTGACAGTTCCTCCCACAGGAAACCAGAAACATCGCCTTCCTGAGAGTTATGGAAACGTACCTCCTGTTTCCCTGGCAGCAACTACAGTTTCAGTTCCGAGAACTAATCAGTTATCCACTTTCGAGGGCAATCTAGATCCAGCTATAGCCCGAGAGAATGCCTGGCTGGAGCATGGCCAGCAGAAACTTCAAGGTACATTAACATCGACAGACAAAATAGCTGGGCAGCGTATCATTCAACTATACTTCAAGATAGTGAACATCATTCTCCTGCAGCTGTACGAGCACTACTGCCCCTTTTTTTTTTACAAAAAAGCAGCAATCCCCGCCATGGTCAAGCATGGTATGAATGTTATACGAGATGTCATAACACTTGTAAATCCAGGCCAGATACCTGTGATTGCTTTTGACCAACCATTGTTTACCATTGCCAAAACGGTACAGTGGAAATGGCCGGACAAACACGGTGAGGAGAAGTTTGTCGTCATGCTTGGAGGTCTCCATTTGGAAATGGCATCGTGGAACACACTAGGGGATCTTCTGGACGGAACTGGCTGGACAACAGTACTTGCTGAGGCAGACATTGCATCATCTGGAGTGGCAGATTCGTTCTTGAAGGCATCACACCTGACCAGGACAAGATAAATTAAACCTAAACACGCAAATATTACTTACTTTCTGTTTTTATTGCTTGATTTTAGGTTCTAAAAGACAAATGGGTTTCTCGTTTGTGTTCCCCAAATTCATGATTTCTTATTTCATTATTTATAGGCATGCTCATCAAGTTACCCTTCTGACTCTCCATAACCTTAAGAAGAAAAGCATTTTTACACCTGTCTGACGAGAATGCAGGATCTCCATCGATGCGTTCCTGGGAAAACGAAATGGTTAAGATAAGTCCAACCTTCCTCTTCTGTAATACCGTTCTGAAGTACGAGACCTTGATTCTCATTCTTGTTCGTGCAGAACGTGAGAGAAACTTCTCATTGTATGTGGAAGTACTAGAGCAGCTAGTGCACCTGTTCTTCGCCCTTGATCATGTTAATTATGCGCGATGGACACCAATACACATCAGAGATACGAAGTGTCTTCCCGATTCTATGAGGAGCGAGTTTGATGAACAGGGACACTGGGTGTTGTCGAAAACAGACAAACCCTTATCCGCCATCGCAATTGATCAAGCACATGAACAGGAAAATAAGACAGTAAAGGCTACTGGAGGAGCTGTCGGACATACAGTTGCTTTCAGGTAAAAAATAAAATAGAAAAAGATTTGCGTGAAAGCCATTATAAACATGGTGGCGTAAGTGGCAAATAATCCATTCCATTCATAATTTCGAAAATTAACTAAACATCTTTAAAAAGTTAGCTTTGATTGTATTTGGCACTATATTTTGCTACAAGTTCTGTTTTGCGCATAATTTTTTTGGCATTGCGCGCTCTGAAATTTTTTAGCCATAGGAGATATAAAACACTAGCTAACCCCTATCTGCTTGTCAATAAGGAGACTTAGGGGGGTTCACACTAGACATTTCAAGTGCACTTGAAGTGTGTTTGAAGTGCACTTGAAACGCACTTGTGTGTGAACGGATCAAAACGGGTCTTGTTACACTTGACTGATCGTCCTTAGTCGCCACGGAAACCTCAAAACTTCAAAGAGCTGAAGTGCACTCTCAAGTATGGTCTCGACCTTACTTGAGAGTGCACTTATCCAATCAAAACGTCGGAAGCTAATTACCAACCTGTCAGTCATCTGGAGCGACAAATTTCATTCCCGCGTGAGCAAGGCAGGGTTTTGTAGTCGACCATCGAGAGCTAGTAGTATGGCGTTTTATCAACGGTCATCGGAGAATGATCTCTTCGACTTAAATTTAATGTAAGTACTGTTTTAAATCCTTTGCTTTGCTTTATATCATCTACATCTGCATGAACACATGAACACATCGTAAGTAAAGAAATCGTAAGTAAAGACATTTCATGATTTCTCTTTTAATTTGACGGCACAACGTTGATGTCGGACTTGGTGCTGGAAGCGAAAGGAGATATGTTCCACTAAGAGCTCCTTCTTGTAGTTTTCAACCCATTTGCAGTGTTTCGCCGAATCCAGTTCTTTCTTTTCAGCCCGTTCAAGGACGCTTTTCTTGTTCACCAGTACTATACCATCATCATTTACACCCTGATGAATTTAACTCCCGTTGCGACCGGAAGAACTATCGCAGAAGAAACGGTAGAACTATTGCAGGCGTGAGCGAACCGAAATTTGAAGAATTGAAGGAGGTTTCGACTAAGGCGCGGAGTGAAATATACAACAAGTATAAAGAGCGGTTTATTGAAAGCGTGAGAACCTTGCCTCAGCTCAAAAAAAGAATTCAAAACCTCGAATACGAATTTAAAAACTTAACGGTACGAGTTCAAAAGACAGCCAACGAAAACAAACGAGATGGATCGAAATCTACCAATCACAACCGACAGACTTGACCTTTTAACGTGACCTTTTGTCCCGGTAGAAGTGAACTTCTGTTTTCCGAGAGGTCCGCTAACTTGATTGACAGCAACGAAATTAAAATGTAAATCGTTGGTTGCATGCGTGAACGACATTTCTTGACAAAAATCTAAGTGCACTTCAAGTACATTTCAAATACACTTGAACTCAAGTGCACTTGAAGTGCACTTGAGGGTCTAGTATGAACCCGCCCATTGCGGTGTTATTTAAGCCATCATGATTTGTTAAATTTGCACTCGCACTCACATTTGATTTTTATTTATTCATAGACGTTGGATACTTTCTGGTCCCGAGACTGCTAGACTTCTAGGCCAGTTCGAGGAGGGGTATTTAACCACTGAAGACCCAGATAATTCCAAGAAATCCAAGAATCATGAAATGGGACAAGCTACTCAGAAAACATTCCAAAACAAGTAAACAACCTTCGCGATGTCATCAAGCGCATGGGAAATCCTTTTCTGGATGATATTCTGGAGCTGGTTACTTTAGACAGCAGAGATTGTGTAGACCTGGAAGTCGCAGAAAGTGTCTGTGGTCTAGAGGGCACCGGTAAGGCCCAGTACCAGGCCTTTATCAAAGATGTGGTTACAGCTCGTACAAAAACCATTCACGACACCATCAAGAAAAACAACTTAAGTCTCTTTAAAAGATCTAGCAAAAAAAAAATCAACAAATCAAGGAAAGAAAATCAAAGTGCTCACGAATAACGTGTCTTTATTCGTACAACTGTATGTCGCAATGCAGAGTAGAGACGGTGATTTGGACGAGTTTTTCTCTCAAGAAATTCAGGCCTTTCCACCCTCCCTCTGTGATCTCGGGAACCTGTACCTTCCTGGTACGAAGTCAGAGCTACTTAAGTGCCTTTTTCAGCAGGAACACTCAGACCCACCAATGAAGTTTCATTCTAGAGTTTTAGATGGCGCAGTGATCGTACACAGCCTGCCAATGAGCTTCGCCTCTCCTTTGATGAATACGCTGATCTAGTGTTCATTCCCTATGTGCTTTCCCAGCTTCAACACTCCCCTCGAGTAGACATCGTGTGGGATGCCTACACACCTGACAGTCTGAAGGAGTCAACAAGGGAAAAGCGTGGACTAGGAGTACGAAGGAAGGTGGCTGGTAAGACGAAGCTCCCGCCCAACTGGTCACAGTTTCTGCCAGATCCGGCCAACAAAACAGAGTTGTTTGGGTTTCTCAGTTCTAACGTAGCAGGCGTCAGTGTCCCGGCTGGTAAGGCTCTCCAGATTACATCTGGTAAGTGTGTGCATTCATGTACTCCGGCACCGGGCTTATTGTTTTGATAACTATGTTTTTAAGTGTCTTTTTATTACTTTTGCCCTTCCAGGACAGTCTGTAACATCGTGTCGGTCAGCAGCAACCCCCATGCCATCGTGCAACCATGAAGAGGCTGATACCAGAATTGTAATTCATGTGTTACATGCACTACAGTGAGGCTGTACAAGTGTTCTTATAAGGACTGTAGACACCGACTTTGTCGTTATTCTGGTGGGGAAGTTTGGCCTACTGATCGCAGAGAGATCGGATGCAGACATTTGGATTGCCTTTGGAATGGGAAAGCACTTCACTTTTATTAGCGTCAACAGAGTATGCGCTTCCCTAGGAGAGACCAAAGCACGTTGTCGTCCTGTGTTTCACGCACTTAGCGGTTGCGATACCACCTCGGTGTTCGTTGGAAAAGGTAAGCAGTCTGCTTAGAAAGCCTGGCAGCTGTACAACGAAGTTACTCCAACACTTGCGTCCCTTGCTGGGAACCCCTTCCAGCATCTGGATGTTGACTCGGAGCATTTCCGGAAGATTGAGATTGAGAGAATGGTAGTCATTATGTACGACAAGACTTGCCCTTACGACTCAATCAACGAAGCTAGAATTCGGTGTTTTGAGGTTTTTAATCAGCTCTTCTCACTTATAATATTCGTTATTACCTTAAGGATGCACTCCTTCAACATGTAAAAAGATCAATATATATTAGGCTGGGATTTGGGCTACCAGCGACGATCACCAGCAGAACCATCCTTCCCCTGATAGGTTTGGCTGGAAAAAAGAGGATGGCTGTTGGGTTACCGTCTGGCTTACACTCCCAGAAGTGTCTAGATCATGCCGAGAACTTGTCAAGTGTTCTTGTAAAGCTCAGTGTTCAAGATGCAAATGTGCAAGGGCTACAACCAAAGACAAAAGTGTTGGGAAGGTTCCTTGTTTTCCTCACCCCTCCCCCCTCGTCCCCCCTCTTTCAAAGTTGCTGTTAACGCAAATTCTTAACTTACACTGTCTTTTGTATAGACGTCTTCAACATTGGATTTGGGGGAGAGGGGGGCTATAGAAAGCGTTGTGCGCGCCTTTAATTGAGCTGAAACCCAAAGGTGGTGTCATTTTTTAGCGTTTTACAAGCCTTCCCAACTAATTTTGTCTTGGGTTGTAGCTTGCCATGCACTGACATCTGCAAATGTAATTGCAGCAAATGACTCATTTGTAATAACCACACTTACCCGGCTACTCAGTTATGATCTGTGTATTGCACCATGGTGAAATTGTATACGACCTGCCTGTCCCCTGTATAGCTACTAACTCGCAATAAAATATATTTGTTATTATGATGAAATACAGATCATACAATTTGATTCAATACACAACTGATAAGCTTGAGCGACCTGTGCTGCAAACAAACCCACAAAAAATGTAGCTTGGTAACCGCTCACATTTATGTAATATGTATTTATACGACAACGAGCATAATTTGGAAGACCATCGAGATAAAATCTTCACAGAAATCCTCACATTCATTATATAGTCTTTAAATCGCTCAAGAAACTTTTTAAAGGGCTCGGAACGTATTTAAAAAATAACAATAGCTTGGTAACCAGGCAATTTTGAAACGCATTTTATGTTAGAAATATCAAGAATTATTATTCAGGGAAATACCTGCATTGATTTAGAGCCATTTTACCCTTCAAAACTGTCGCAAATACTATTTTAAGAAAAAGCCTGGTTACCAAGCACAGCAGGGCAATGATGGAAAGTATTTCAGATTTTATACAGTAACGGGAAGTTTATTTCTGGGCACCCATCCCAGATTTAATACTCATATCCCAAGGAAACTGTATACAAAGTTTGGAATTTTTGTCCGCTTTGTCACGATCCGGCTAAAATTTTGCATTAAGCCGGACTATATTGTTCACTAAGGCATTGTTTTTCATTTCCTATTAGAACTTTTAGTGTTAAGGGATCACTGATGAGGACTACTAGTTTAGAGTTTGAAGTTTGAGGGTTGTGGAACGCAAAAAGGGTTTTACGAAATAACCAAGCATTTAATTGTGATTTCGCATAGGCCATTTTCCCAGTCGTATGTGTCGTTGTCTTATTGGCAAAACACAACCAGAGAGTAACGTCACAAAAACTAAATTTGTGAAATTTTGGGATTTCATAAATCATTCGGAAAGAGCATGACAGAAATTACCTGCTTCTCACAAATTCGAATCCTATTAATGCAATTTGTGGGTAAGATATTGGCAATTTATTTTTTTCCGAGAGGGCACGGAAACGAAACCTGCCATCTGATTGGTTCTTAGCGCGGTCTGGATTTTCCTATCTCTGCCCACGGTCATGGTAATGCTTTCGTGAGTTTTTGACGGAAATTTACGATCTTGCCCGCTCATTCTACGATTTCGCCCGGGTTGCGTTGCAGCATGATAATTGCAATTGTAACTCCGTTGCTATTAGCTTATGAGTCCTGGTATTATTGAATTTTCTCGTTAAATATGGACCCAGACAAAAGCTACCAAAGCGAAAGTGAATTTTATTGGCCAGATAAAATATTTAACGATACAAATGAAGAAAACAACGAAGAAAACCTGCAAAGTTTCACCATGCATGGCTGACATCGGCTGACATATAAGCTTATACAAAAATCCGATCATGACGCTTCAACGAGGTATCAAAAAGACTCAGTAAAGAAAGAGAGATTAAACTAAGTGGAAGTTGAGAAATCAGCCGTAAAATTAAAGACCAATGTTATTCATTGAAAAGGCGAGCACAAGTTTGGATTTTATGATTTGTTGATTTTATAGCTTGTTCGGCGTTTGTTGTCGTTTTTTTTTTTTTAACAAACGGCATTTTGGCTTAAAGACATTACTGTAATTAGACAGTCAAGCGCCAAATTGGGGTCTGGGGACGAATTAAAAAAAATAGAGGCAAATATCAACCAATTTTTTGCCATGGAATTCGTGCGTCATGAAGCGGGGACAAAATGACCCCCATTTCGATGTCGCATTGTGTGCACTGCTCTAGCAAACTGTCCCCGCTACAAAATAGAAATGAACCAATAAAAACACGCCATTGATTATCCCATGAGCCTTCAGTAACAGGCGCTCTCAGTCATTTTTGTGATTTTTTATACCTCAATGCGCTTTGTGTGCAGCAGCTTCCGTGCTGTCCCTGCAGTTTGCGCCCATGCTGTGCACACGAAAGGGCTTGTCCCCGCTTTATGTTCCCGCAACATGTTTCCTAGTATTTGCCGGCCTTTACGCGGCGCGCAAAGACATTTCATGGAAAGCTGTGCTCGGGCACAGTGTTTTCCTATATAGACCTCCCGGTCGGTAAATAACATATATTTCTGCTCTGATGACTCCATACAAACCTTTGTAATTTTACCTTAATTGCAAAGAGGAAGACGTTTTTTGGTAAGTGGGGCATTTTTTTCTCATGCCCTTTAAGAATATCTTATCAAATCTTATAATTTCACAAATTTAGTTTTTGTGACATCATCCGAAGTTTCCAGTTAAACTTAGAAAAATTGAGTTACTACTTTTGGTCAGAGGTAATTCAAAGTAACAACACGTGCTTCGGTCTTCAATCCAACATGGCAGAAAGCCGTGGAATCATGTTTTTCTTTGATTGTAAATGAATGTGTATAACAATACCTTGCCATTCGGTATTTATTTTTTGTTATTTAGTCTCGAGAATAGTCTTGCTTCTAATACAGCCAATATTTGTGTGCGGTCTTTTTATTTAAGTTAGCGAGATTGACGAAAAAAAGAACATAAGAATTTTCAATGTTTTTTTCGGTGAGTTATTTCTGAATAATAAACGAATTTCTAGTCAAGGTATATTTGCACCTGGGCAGCTTCCTTTATTTACTTCCACGCTGTCAATAGCGATGTCGCCTGTAAATGAATCCCCTGTTATTCCTTCAAATGTTACCTGCAAACAATGAAACCGTTTCCATTAAAATTTGGATTATTGTATTTTTATATTTCTGTATTTCTTAATTCTATTTTTATATATATCTTTCTTTTTATGGCTAGCTATATTCGGGGAAATATAAACATTTGGAAAAAAGCAACTGTCTCAGCATTGGTAATAGAACAAACTGGTTATGAAGCTCAATAAATTTGAAAAGAGTGTATAAACCTGCTTTGTTTTATGTTGAACGAACCGTGACCCTGCACATTGTTTTGTTGAACGTGTGAGCCCAAATGTTTCTATTGGTCAGTTGCTCATATGCATTTCCACACCTTTCGTGTTTTGTGCACGGTCAAGGCAAACGAACAAAAGAATTAGAACAAAAACATATAACAAAGGACTGACTGAGTTTCATAACCAGTTTATTCTATTAACTATTCTCTCAGTTGATGGCAGAATCGTATTTCTCGCACTTTCGTTAATATCGTTCTATTTTATTAGCATTCCATTGTACCTGGCTTGTGATTATTATTTTATTATTATTATTATTATTATTATTATTATTATTATTATTTTTTTTTTATGAATGAACTTTCAGCTTAATAAGTTAGGTGTATCCTTGCAGCTATACTCACCGATCTATCCGGGTAAATTGTTCTTTCCACGCTCATCCAAGTATTTCCTTGGTTTCCCGATATGTTAAATACTTTGATGCTCCCACTGAAGACATTGAGAGTTCCAACTGTAGCTCCGTACATATGATAATAAAATGAAAGACATGACCTTTTCCCAATGCTTGGAACAGTGACAACTAGGTTTGCTATTTCGCCAGGTTTCCTCGGGGAAGATGTCTCAATGTACATGTATTTTCCTGTTGACGGAAAAAAAAAGATAGAGTAAAGGTGGGCTAACACGAGGGATCATGTAGCAGGGACATGTCGTAGCGACATTTAGCATGACGTGTAGCAGGGACGTGTAGCGAGGACACTTAGCAGCACAAAATCATAGCGCTTGCACACACATGAAAATGTTGCGGGGACATGTCTCAGGGACATGTTGTAGCGACACGTACTCTTGTGTGAACTGATACTGTCTGAAGCAACACCAATTTTGGAGACATTTTGTCCCCGCGACGTTTTCCATTAAGTTCAACAAGTTGAACTCCGTGCGACATGTCGCCGGGACAAAATGGCCCCAAAATTGGTGATGCACAATAGACCAGTTTCGAACCTAGGTACTTGGTGTATCCCTGATCATAATGTATGGTACTTCATGTATCCCTTATTGTAATGTATTTAGATATATTGCAGTGTAATTTAGGGTCGGATTACAGTATCTAGGGTTGAAGCACTGATTTTTGTATTTAGGGTTAAGCCCTGATTCCAGTATTTCCAGTGTATCGAAAGGGTTAGTTCTTATATATGGTCTGGGCTAGCAGCATATAATCTGATAACCCTTAAAAGTTACAATTTCCGGCAGCTATTCCTCGGTGGTGTAGTGGATAGTGTGCATGGAGTAGATCATACGGCCCGGGTTCGATTCCCTTTTCTGCTGTTTTTATCTTCTTTTTCTACTGAAATAAAAACTAAGTGTTTAAATACAAAATAATAAGGGATATACCAAGTACATACCGTTTCGAATTCGCTATGGTCGCTGAATGAAAGCATTGAAGGCGCATTGTTACAGGGTTAGCCTCAATCTGAAGTGATAAATTCACAAATTCAGGCGAGAAGATGACCTGTTTAGAGCTCTGTCTTTTGTTTAATTTTCAAATTTCACGCACCTTCTGCCGGTATTTGTGAATATTTTACATCAGGTCGAGTCTAACCCTGTATCAATGTGTCATTGAATTCTGCGGTAATTTTAAATTCGAAAATGGCTTATTATGATAGTATCAGTTCACACAAGGGGACGTCTCGCTGCAACATGTCCCTGAGACATATCCTGATTGTTTTCACATTCCAAAATATTGATCCCTCAGACGAGACATTTGCTCCAGGCGTGCGCGTTACCAAAATGAACTATTGCTCATTAATTATGTATGTTGCGCTATTGTTTGCTTTTGGATTTCTATCGTTTTGGCTTTTGTTTTAGTTTTAAGAACGGTATGCATAACTAATGCATGTTGTTAAACGGAAATCTTTCCGGCTGAAAATTGCAAAATGACGGAGGTTTTCTCGCTCGAACCAAAGCAAATTTCCCACCGAAATGTTTACTAGATTCCAATCTTTCCAAAACCGAGTGTGGATGTTGACATTGCGCCTGTTAAAATGAGTTAGAACGTTTAAAGCGATGACCGCGCGGTCGAACTCCATACAAGCCTTGTTACGAAATTGCTCACTAAAAGGTAAAAATGACGGTACTTTTATTAAATTTATTAAAATATTTTAACGTTTCTAGATAGAAAAATAACCAAATTACTGGAATCCGAGTGTGGATTTCCGAAAAGTAATTCATAAATTGCCAGGCCATGCATTAACAGAAGAGCATGCGAATAGATACAGACTAATAGAAGCCAAAATGGCAAAATGACGGGATTTATTTCGCTCCAACTAAATCATATTTCCCACCAAAATGTTCACAAGATCACAGACTCTTCAAAATCGAGTGTGGATGTTGAAATTATGCCTATTAAAATTAGTTATACCGCTAAAAGCGATGACCGCGCGGTTGAACTCCATATAAGCTTTTACTTGACATTGGTTCACTTCAAGGTCAAAATGACGGGACTTTGTTTTAAAGTTATTAAGATATTTTAACGTTTCCAGATAGAATAATAACCACATTACTGGAATCCGAGTGTGGATTTCCGAAAAGAAATACATAAATGAGCGAAATTTTGATTTTCCCTTTAAAAAATGGCATTTTCGCAGTGATTTTAAGGGTCAAATTGGGGGTCTGGGGACGAGTTAAAAAAATTAGGGGCAAATGTCACCCAATTTTTTGCCATGCAAATGGCATTAAGCCACTAAGACTCTTAAGACATGAAAATAAGTAAGAAGTATAACATCACGTTTAGTTGTGGGTCCTAAAATAACCCGCCCAAGTTTTCAGGTCCTGTTATGGGCTTGGGTGTCTGAGTAAGATATCTGAAATCAGTGTTGTAAAAGGCAAATGCAGTCACAGGCAGCCCAACCCCCCCCCGGGGGGGGGGGGGGTACTCCCCGAAAATTTGAGTGGGGGTGTGCGGCACGCTTTTTAAAACCCTTATCCTATTCAAACCCCATTGAATATTTATGATCCCTCGTGATGAGGTCATTTGCATTATGTAAGCAACTTAATGATATGCATCTGTGTCAATTAAGCTAACAAGTCACGGAGTCAACAACTCGCTACGCTATGGGAGACCGGTCCCGCCATACTCATATGAACAACGAAGAAGATGTGGAAATATTACAGGCTTTACAGCCCAAATGTAAAATAACACGGCAAACTGATCCGTACGGCCGAGAAAAGATTGACTCAAGAAAAATAAAGTAAAATAAAAGATATATATTTTTTTACAGCCCAACGCTGTTATGCGACGAATAATCCTATCTCTGAGGCGGCTTTAGCTTCTCCTGGCCCGGCGAACTCCCTACAGGTCTTCGCGGCTTCACGACAAGATTCTGTTGATTCACAAGCCCCGGTAAACTCGGGCAAACTGGTGAAACTAAGAAGGTAGGAGGAACTTGGGGGTGAGAATTATAGCTTAATCCTGCTGGTTGTTCTTATTCGCTAGGTTATAACGAGTTTGTTGTTGTTGTATATTTATCGGATTGTTGGTCGTTTCTTTGCAAGCACATGACTGGTAATTTATGCAAGGATGCTCATCCGGGCATGCTGGTCTAGTGTTATGACTTAGCCCTTTTATGGACTTACTGTGCCGGGCTACACCCCGGACGCGACTGGTCTTCTTGTAGTTTTACCTGTGCTTTGTTCATACACTCCTATATTGCATTTGTTTATATTTTTAGGCTGCCTAGCTGTTGTCAGAGAACAGAGAAAGGATCTGGATATACCCATCCAAGGGATGTAGCTATGTGCCACCAAGGAGATGTGGCTGTGTGCCTACCGAACAGGTGTTGCTATGTGCCCACTAAGGGTGTGGCTGTGGGCCCAGAATTTTCGGGCAGATGGGTCGTTTCCTCCGGGCAGAGGTATCGTTACTCCTGGTAAAGCATCCTCTTCCTTTGCCTCATTGCAGCCAAAAAAAAAAAGAAAATCGTGATGCGCTGTGCGGGCTCAAGTGTTATGAATTATACGAGTTAATCGTGATGCGTTGTGTGGGCTCACGTGTTATAAGTTATACGAGTTAATCGTGATGTGCTGTGTGGGTTCACGTGTTATAAGTTATAAGAGTCAATCGTGATGCGCTGTGTGGGCTCACGTGTTATGAGTTATACGAGTTAATCGTGATGTGCTGTGCGGGCTCACGTGTTATGAGTTATACGAGTTAATCGTGATGCGCTGTGTGGGCTCACGTGTTATAGGTTATAAGAGTCAATCGTGATGCGCTGTGTGGGCTCACGTGTTGGGAGTTATGAGAGTCCATCGTGATGCGCTGTGTGGACTCACGTTGTATGAAAAGAAAAAACGCGGGAACACTGGCAATTTGATCCGATCACGGCTTGTCAGAATGCCAAACTTCGCAGTATTAAGTGGGTACTCGCGGATGGAACCCCAAGCTCGGAGAAGGTGACAGAGCCTGCGTTATTCGAGGAGTTTGACAGAGTTCTAGACGGGGATCTGAGACGAGTAACCGATATCCCTTTCGAGACCCTGGTTCTAAGGGTTTTGGAGATCTATCTATTAACCTCCACGCATTCTGAGTGACCAATTAACGTGCTCTCTCTTTAGCCTGTTTGTGTTTGTGTGGATTGGGGATTTTAATGTTTGGGAGAATAGATTTGGAGGTGAGGATTGGGATCGGAAAGAATTGGGATTGGTAAGGATTGGGGGCAAGGATTGGAACTGGTAAGGATTGGGGTAAGTATTGATATGCAGAGGTTGTGGTAGGGTAGTCACTTCAGGATGGCTTTCCCAACCAGGCGAGACAGGGAGGACTTTCCCATACCTTAATGATAATGAGGCAGCAGGAGGGATAATGAACTATTCAAACCCCATTGAATATTTATGATCCCTCGTGATGACGTCATTGGCATTATGTAAGCAACAACATCTGTGTCAGTTGAGCTAACAAGTCACGGCGAATACAACTCGCCCCACCCTCCCTCCCTCGCCTTGCCTCTCTAGCACTTCGTGCTTCTCCCTGTCGTTTACTCGACAGAGAGGACTTTCCCATACTTTAATGCTAATGAGGCAGCAGGAGGGAAAATGACCAAAATATGCGATTTTCCCTACCCTATTTCAGACCTGACCCAAAATTTGATACCCTATTTCAGACCAGGAAGTGCTTCCGTTTGCGTAAACATTTGAGAAGCGCAAACCATACCCTATTTCAGACCAAAATGGTCAAAATCTATACCCTATTTCAGACCGAAACGGCTTGAAAACCATACCCTTTAGGGCTGCACATACCTATAAGCTTATAAAAGGGATTACCCCACCCCCCCCCCCCCCCCCCCACGCGGGGGCCCAAGCTCACTATCAGATAACCGGGACGTGACCCTTGCTTTATAAGCGGTATTGTGTTACAAAGATTCGATATGGGAATGAAACGGTTTTGTTTTAAAACTTAAAAATTCGAATGTTTTGTGAATAAAATTGACTTACCCTGTTGTTGTGTTGTATTCTTTGTTGTTTGCCTGCTCCTCGGGGCGATTTAACGCGAATTCGGCGAGTTATCGTTATTTGGGTGTTCCAAATAACGATAACTCGCCGAATTCGCCTTAGATCGCCCCGAGGAGCAGGCAAACAACAAAGAATACAACGCTGCAACTGGGTAAGTCAATTTTATTCAAAAAACATTCGAATTTTTAAGTTTTAAAACAAAACCGTTGCATTCCTATACAAATCTTTATAAATCGAATCTTTGTAACACAATACCGCTTATAAAGCAAGGGTCACGTCCCGGTTATCTGATAGTGAGCTTAGGCCGCCTATGAAGCAGCAAGTTTAATTATATTGAATCTGACCTGATCCGCCTTGACCGGTAGTCGGACCAGTAGAAGAGGATGGCGTTGAGCCAGATGTTAGCGTCCAATCAAAGTCATCGGAAAATGATTGATTCCAGCCAGAACATATGCCGTTATCAAAGTTACACCACACTATAAAATTAAAAAGGGCAATACAATATTAGCTATCACACTGAAGAAAGGCATTTTTTTACATCAATTATATACCTTATTCCAAATATTTAGCAAAAAAGAGGAAAAAATAATCCTTGCCAAATGGGAAAAGACTGCAATATTGACACAGAGAAAAGCGGCCCAAGCTCACTGTCAGACAGCCGAGACGTGACTCTTGCTTATGAGCGGTATTGCGTTTTAAGCAACGTCTTATTTCATCCTATTTAGCTTTGGGGGGGGGGGGGGGGAGGCATGTGAGCTAAAAGAATGAAACGCTTGGTAGGATTTGTCCAATTTACATGTAGCCTCAAACCTGATTTATTGGTCAACTATGGGAAATGGAATTATTCAATAAACGAAAAATAGTACAACAGATAACACGTAAACGACACTTTCACGAAGAAGTTTCAGACAAGCACACAATCAGACAACAGGTATCTCCCTCTTGCAACTGGCTTTCATCACCAAAAGGTCTCAAATTGCCGAACTGTCTCAAATAGGACAACCGGTACAAATAAGATAAGTGGCTCACTTGACTAAATTGTTTTATATCACATAACTGACGCAAAGTTGGCAACCGGTTCAAATGATCTTAACTGGCTGATATAAACAAAATAACGGTCTGAAATCACACATCTGGCCCAAATATGGCAACCGGTTCAAATGTCACAACTGGCTTATATCATAAAATGGTCTCAAATCACACAACTGGCCCAGATATGGTAACCGGTTCAAATGACACAACCGCCTTATATCATCGATCCTAAAAACAATAGCAGCTGTGTTTTACCGGGCCAATGAAAATATAGGTTTCTAATTAAGAGCTGCAACCCTACCGATATCATCGAAATGGTCTCAAATCACACAACTGGCCCAGATATGGTAACCGGTTCAAATGGCACAACTGCCTTATATCATCAAAATCGTCTTAAATCAAAGAACTGACTTAAATGTGGCAATCGGTTTAATTGACACAACTGGATAATATCACCAAATGGTCTCTAATCAAATTGAATCCTCCCAAATGTGGCAACCAGTTTAACTGACACAACTGGCTTATATCACCAAATGGTCTGAAATCACACAACTGACTCAAATGTGGCATCACCAGACGGTCTCAAGTCACATATCTGGCCAAATGTGGCAACCGGTTCAAATGTCACAACTGCCTTATATCACCAAATGGTCTGAAATCACTTAACTTTCCTAAATGTGGCAACCAGGGGCTCGATTCACGAAGCCCTCCTAAGTTAAGAATAGCCTATTGTTGGAATGACAATAGACTATTGTTAAGAAACAATACTTAGGAAATGTCTTAACTTAGGAAGGTTTCGTGAATCCGGCCCCAGTTTAAATGGCACAGCAGGAACACACAAATTCCACAACAGATCGCACGCCATTTGTTATAACCTTCAACCCTGCTCTTCGTTAAATATCGTCAGTCCTAAAAAAACACCTTAACCCTATTCAGCCTGGGCTTTTTTTGAGTTTCTGAGCCTGGGGGGGGGGGGGGGGGCACAATGTGCCCCCCTTCGTAACTTCAAGAACATTAAGGCTATGACAATGAAACCTAGAGGGTACATAGTACGTCCAGAACTGTCTCCTTTGCGGTCCGCATAATGGAACGATGACGTCATATGACGTAGTTATTAGGTCATTAGTTATGCGGCCGCCATCTTGGATCCGCCATCTTGGATTTCTGAATTTTTTCAAAACCTCTTAAAAACCGTCCAAATTCACCCAAAATTAATAAAAACCAATAAATAAACGCTAAGTGACGTAAAAATATAAAAGTTACACCAATAAACATTGTTTTTCTTCATTCAAAGGTATAAATATGCAAATTTCAAAAACCATGGTTGTTAAAATCTTGTTGCCATGGAAACATGAAGTCACGTGATCAAAAAATTGTCATATGAAATTGTTGCCAGATAAATTTTAGGAAAAGTCACAAAGTGTGATGGCGTTTGCATACATATTAAGGAAGTTATGAATGTTGAAAGTTAGCGCGGGCACTTTGTGCCCCCCCCCCCCAGGCCGAATAGGGTTAACATCCTTCTTTCCTCCCCTAACTGCAAAGACGCCTTCCCTGTGCCGCCAGTTACTGCTTACAGACGTCACGCAAGCATTCGTGACATTTTGGTACATTCCACGCCCCACAATAATACACTCCACGCGCAACAACCTGCCGGAGTTTATAGATGCAACCATCCACGTTGCCTCACCTGTCCTTTTCTCCAAGAAGGCCAAACAAATTACATTTTTACCGCAACTAATGAACAAAGAAAAATCACCGACAACTTATCCTGCAAATCCAAAAATCTTATTTACTTGATTGAATGTAAGAAATGTAAATGCCAATACATCGGAGATACCAAACGGCAACTTAATGAACGATTTGGAGAACGCCGCCGTTCCATCATGAACCGTCATCAACTCAGCGATCCCACTCCTGTCTCCATATACATTTCAATCAAGCTGGACGTTCAATCAATGATGTTCTTCTAATCCCACTTGAACTCGTACGCAGCAATCGTGACGCAGTGAGAAAGGCGAGAGAGGCTCATTTGATACACAAAGGGAAAACGTTATCTCTTCTAGGAATAAATAGACGTAACGAAACTCATTGACATACGACACCTAGTCTCCTGTTTTCATAATTTCAAACTCAAATTTGTAACGAACTTTTAGTTTTAACTTCATTTTTCATTTTTCTGTTAGCCCCTGAAGGTTTGTTTTCAAACCGAAATATTGGGCAAATAGGTCATTTGCAAGATGACGTCATTTGACTTCTACTACCAGAATTCATTTCGTTTTTCCTTTCTTATTTAAATTTTGTAATCCCAGTGCGGTTTAAATGACAATAGCCCTAATTTGCATTACAAAACAAAAAACTGAAGGATTCTGGTAATAGTAGTCAAATGACGTCATCGTGCAAATGGCCTATTTGTTTTAATATATATGTAAATTTTGTTTTATTCTTTTATTTACTCCTTCATCGCCTTGCCGTAAGGATCAGTTTGCCGTTTTCTGATTTTATACAAGTGATTGTTGTACTGATCCAGGTCTACAACTGGGAGATCCGGCACCACTCAACGGTTTGTCGCTGTAGTCTTGCTAATATTTTATATTTAAATGACACAACTGGCTTACATCACAAAATGGTCTGAAATCACACAACTGCCCCAAATGGGGCAGTCGGTCAAAAAGTCGCAACCGCTCTCATGACCGAATGGTCTGAAATCGCACAACTGACCCGAATGAGCAATGGGTTCAAATGGCACAACTTGCTCGTATTACTATTTTATTCTTAAGATTAAAAGCCGCTTCTGAGATTTATGTTCTTAGGCCTAAGGGACAAATCGGAAATCCGTTCCAGAAACGTAACGGAAACAAAGAAAAACGGAAATAGACAGATTCGGCTAACGCATTGTTGTACCCAATTCAAACCTTTTGGGATTGGAACTCTTTGTTCGTCATATTTCCATATCAATGAAGCATTGACATGGAAATTATATGGAAATATTGTGAACAAAGAATCTTATTCCCAGAAGGTTTGAATTGGGTACAACAATGCGTTAGCCGAATTTGTCTATCCACTGACAGAAATACGAGGGAAACATGACGTTAAAATTCCGTTGAGGAAATATGACGGAAACGTGACAAGATGAATTTTGTGCGTTTCCGCATCATGAGAACGTAACGGAAATCTGTATTTCTTTGTTTCAGTAACCTTTATGAAATACGGAATCGTGCAATTTCACCCTGTGAATGAATCATTAGCGGTATAATATTGCGTTATAAGTAACGTCTTATTTTATCCTATTTAGCCTGGGGGGCGGGGGCGGGGGGGCACTAAAGCTATAACAATGAAACATGCATGGTTTATGGTAGGTCCAAGTTTTTTTTGGTGGGCGAGTGCTGATATATTTCAGTGTTTGGCCGCTAGAGAAAGAGAAAGAGAAAGAAAAAAACGCCAGCCCCCATAGCCTGTGATATCAGAAAACACCTCCTCTTCTATAATTCATAAGTCTGTGAACAGGCTTCTTTTTGGGGAATTGGATAAGGTTAAAATCGGCGAGTGGAGCGAGGACTGGGGAAGAGGGAAGGGGCGGCGAAGCCTGTGTTCTCGCCTTTGATGCCGACGTTCCACGATAACAGAGTATGGTATCATGAGCTGATTGGTCAGATCACTTGGTGTTGACAGGTATGCGATGATTGACGACACAAGTTGACATCTCAAATGCCAGGCGCCCTAAATTTGCATAATTATTCCATTTGCTGGCTCAATTGAAAACACACCATACAGGGGGACTCGTTGCATGCAATTTTCAGATCTCGATTTTAAACTAGGAAAATAAGCTACGGCTGAAGATGACGAAGCAAACGTTGCTTTTCAAAAGTAATACTTACCCAATGACGATACTGACTGATTCTGTGGGAAGACAGTAGCTGGCACCTCTTGATAAATATACTTTGATACCCAGGCTTTTAGGTTTCTAACATAGGCGTACACCCCATACTTTTTAGTATGCGCACAACCATAACCCCAGCTTGTAACACCCTCAAGGTACCATGTCCCGTTGAATTCACACACCAATGGACCACCACTATCGCCTTGACAAGTATCTACCCCTCCTGCATCCAGCCCAGCACAAAGCATCGTGTCATCGATCTTCCTAGGATAAGCACTTTGACAACGCTGCTTTGAAACCAATGGAACTTGAGCTTCCATGAGTGTATTTGGTTGGTAGCCTCCAGAACTCAACCTACCCCAACCAGTTATCCAGCATTTCCTGTAGAAGTTGTCGAAAGGAAGAGCATGGTTGATATCTGGCATACAGACAAGCCCGATACCTACTCCAAGATTGGCAGGTGTTATCAGATTTATTAGAGCGATATCGTTGCTGTTGTTAAGCGGGTTATTGTAATTTTCATGCATGATTATTTTGGCAACGCCGATTTCTTGTTCCGTTCCAACACTTCCGCTTGTTCTGTAGTAAGCTCCCAACCTACGAAGAAGAAAGAAGTAGAGTGATAACGTATAATAAACGATGTTTATTTTAAAACTCGAATACTGTCAAGTTTACTAATATATCTTGAGACTTGAACATTTTACTATCTCGATTTCAAATGTCTTAATGCCCACTATTTTCTTTGTAGATACGATTTGTGGCATTGACTAATAAAAATAATTTTTCAAACTCTCGCAATTTAAGGTGGCTCCCTGGAGTATTAACAGAAGAACCTTCACTACCTATCATGAGTTACAAAGTAAGGCCCAATTTTTTATCTTGCAATTTCGGTTCATGAGTTTACCAGTAAGGATTCCAACATATTTATGCATGTTTATTTGTTGTCAATTTTTTTGGTAGAGGTCATTGCCATGGCAACCCAGCATCGAAAGAATGGCATATATTTTGCAAAAAATGACCTTTATTCTTTAATATTTAGAGTTTCCTTCGGTGAATTTTTTTTAACTTTCATATATTGTGGAAATGATCACGGGCAACATTTTGGATAGATAAAAATATGGGGTCGTGCAGACGGCTTTCGCAATATCACGCAATTTCGTATATTTACCTATTAAACTAAATTGCTCCGACAGATTTTTTCCTAAAAAGGAGATATGAAAGATAGAGTTTTTATCTCAAACTATGCGAAGTTTTAAAAAGATATACCGACGGAAACGAGAGAAAATCCGCTCTTGATTTTGCCTTTTTTCGCTTTGCTGACGTCATAAAATCGAGAAAAATCTACTTTTCCGTGTGAGCGCGCGCAAATTTACTAACGTTCGCGTTATCAGCGGGAGGGAGGTAGGGAGCACCTTAAATAAAACTATCAAACTAGCCAAGGTACAAAGAGTCATCGATACTATCACGTGTCTCGCTTGTTGCGAATAATGTTGGGGGACTGTTTGATGCCATGTACGTACGGACATTCCATTATTGACAATGTTCCATGATGTACTTACTTTATTTTTATTGACGACGGCGATTTTCCACTGACACAATGGGCAGCAGTCACCACCCATTCAGGATCTACTAATGATCCACCGCAGAACTGTCTTCCATAATCGTTGGTCAGCATCGCTTGCCACGGCCAGCTATTGACTTTTGCAACCGAACCACCGACAATTCGACTTGCGCTTGGTCGAACTCCGCAAAATACTGGAAGAGAAAATAAATTCAAAACAATTTATTCAGGGCTATCGACCTTAAATCAATTGGATATTGAAAATACCGCATTTGCTCGACTAAATAATAAGACGGTCTAGCTAGCCGCAACATCCTGTCATTTGAGTGTGCAGTGCCTTTAATTGCAATCTTTATACATAACGTTCTTCATTTTTATCATCCCGGGGATCTCGCTATCGTTTCTTTTTCCTAGTTGACAGTTTATATAAAAGGTCAGATAAACGTTGCAAGGTCTGAGGGGCATCATGGAATTTCTGGTTAAAATTTTGTTAACGTTTATTGATTGAAATTTCCTTTAAGACTTCTAGTAATCGGGCACAATACCAATTTTGCCCGAAGATTTTGGCTGCCTATTCTAGTTCAATTTTTCAATTCTAGTTCAGGCCAATTTTGCCCGAAGTTTATGCTGCCTGTTCTAGTTTTGTTTTTTAGTTTAGTTTTGTTTTCTGTTCTGTTCTAGTTTTTGCTGCCTGTTCCAGAAAATTCTGTTTGAAGTGTTTTTGAGGTATAGTAGCGGAGCACTTGCCGGGCCGAAGGCTTGTCATACTCTCTGTTAATGACGTTGTGTCCTTACATATTAGAGTCGTGTCATCGGCAAATTGACTAAGTTTGACTTCCTCCGAATTTAAAAGCTCAATTCCCTTAATTCTAGGATTTTGACGTATTTTCTGCGCCAGTAATTCCACAGATAGGATAAATAGTAAAGGGCTAAGAGGACAACCTTGGCGTACCCCCCTTGATACTTTGAAATAATTTGTCATATAACCTCCATTGATAGCTCCACTTTCAGCATCTTTGTACATCACAGATATCCATTTTTGGATATTTTGACCAAAGTTAAAGAACCTTAAAGTGTGTTGGATAAAATCCCACTCTAAAGTATCGAACGCTTTTTCGAAGTCTATGAAAAGTAAGATTCCTGGTAAGATTCTGTAAATAACATGTAAATCGAAAAAGGGAGCCTGTAAGGAACCCTGTAAGTAACATGTAAATCGAAAAAGGGAGGCTATCATGTAAATAACATGTAAATCAAAAAAGGGGGGCTATCATGTAAATAACATGTAAATGAAAAAAGGGGGGTTATCCTGTAAATAACATGTAAGTTGAAAAAGGGGGGCTGTCAAGACCTTGTAAATAACATGTAAATTGAAAAAGGGGGCTGCCTACATCCTGTAAATAACATGTAAATTGAAAACAGGAGGCTATCTAGATCTTGTAAATAGAAAAATAGTATAGAAAAATAGATAAATATATTTTATTTATCAATGCTATGACTTCAACTGAAAAACATTTTTGCAACACCATACCATAATTTAAGGACCTTACTGTTTAGACAAGTACAGCTGTAAGTCTAGCAATGCAATAGTCCCAATTTGTTTAGATTTAATGCTGGTTCCTTATTATCACATAAAATATTCCATGCCACAAAAATGAATACAACTTTACAGTTTTAGACGAAATGTGCAAGGCATGTCACTTTAAATGCATACATGTTAATAATAATCTTTATTGAGGATGCCAACTTCACCAATAGTGACTTACAGAGGGATCCTCTAGAAGACTATAAGATGTTAATTTTCTTTCACTTACTGAAAAAGACCACGAGCATCTGTGCCCTGGCCAAATGGAGAGACAAGTCAACATCAATAATAAGTTACATCAATAACTTTCGTCCAATTCGATCAAGCATAGATTCTTGTAGAAGTTGACACAAGTTTTTAATATCACTTAATCAACCACTGAAAGTTATCGCAAGTTGCTGTCACTACTGTTTACTTTGGTTTGGGTGTATGTGCAAGACTACATGTACACTGGAATGGCTTGTTTACAACTTGGAACAACTTGCAGACATATACTTGCAGTCAATTTGGCCAGGACTTAAGTGGGTATTTTTCTGCCTATGACTAAATAATATTAAAGGAACACTGTCACCTATTTTTTTCAATGGAAACCTACAAATAATGGTCCAGTTTTGTTAACAAATACTCTACCAGTGCACAGAAACTAGTATTCGTTATCTTTCGCTGCAGATAGCCAGGATGGAAATGGATTGCAACTTGAAAAAATTGGCCAATTTTTTCAAGTTCCGCCCAAGAGTCGTGGAAAAATCGCAGAAAAACTTATTATGATTTGTTCTTCCTTGAAGAAATCACTTGATATTATTTTTTGGCGTTCTAAAAGCAATTTTATGTTTGAGCAAAGGTACTTAGTGTATTTGTGTATTTTGACCAAAACACAGCAAAATTTTCGTGACAATGTCCCTTTAAGGCAAGTTTTAACAAGAATTTGTCAAAATATATTTTCATTTGTCATGTAAACACAATGACAGCTGACTATGACATAGTCTTTTGTCACAAAAACTGGCATTTCATGCCTACTGTAACTATATAACTCAAATGCTATTTTTAGTAGAACCTATACGGCACAGTGTAGTAACTGATCATTTTTTAGCATTCTTTGTTTGTTTTGCATTTTTCCTTTCAAAGAGCTACATGACTTTTTTTGTACACTGTACAGTGTACATTGACTGCAGCTTTGGTTGGGAAGCTGAGTACTAGTTAAAATGACCGAGAGTAAATTGGTATCAAGCCGTGAAGTCAAGCACATGCTTTGAGTCGCCATATTGGATTTGTGAGTAGCTGCGAGGAGGATTTTTTAGCTTGTTCTATCGGTAAATTTCGAATGTTTTTTATCTTGAGTTTAGTAATTGGAAAGATGTTATATTGGTACTGCAACACAGAAGTTTTCTAACGGCTCGAAATGCGAAAAAACTCTAAGAAACGCCGTTTCCACGGCACTCTATTCTGGCCAAGTAAACAAGAATTCCAGGAAGGTGCTAGCGAAAGTGCACAGCCTGTACCAGAGAGAAATAATCCTGGAAGCGTTCCAGGCGATTCAGATAATAGTCAGAGCGAGGCAGAATGCTTAAAAGAAACTGCATCAGAAAGAAAGCTGGGAACTGTGACAACAACTCGCACTAGCTGCGGAGTATTATGAGTAGTATAAAATAGACAGGCCAAACACGATTCCCACTAGTCGCAAAATGTACAAAAAAAAGAAAAACCTTAGAATAGCTTTTCCAAGTAGGTCGTCGAGATATTTGTCTGCTTAGATCACCAATAGGATGTGACAAGCCACAATTATCTGTGTGTTTTAGATGCTGGACAGTATTGCATGACCCTTTGATCTTTGGGATTATCTAACGACAGGAGGTTTTCATGCTGTCCATAGCCTTTTATAGAATTATTTTTATTTCTTTATGCCTTTGTTATGCTAGCTCTCCTGGCATATGTTAGGGTTTTTTGGCTAAATCGTGTTGCAAGCCAAGATAAATAGCAATTGGCTATAGTTTATGTTATTGCTTTGACAATGCTAGGATCAGTAAATCTCTTAGCCTGTGATTTAGTGTGTATAAAGTCTGCGGTGTGCAAGACTTGTGAGAAAGTATTTCAACACGGATGTAGGCGTCTTAAAGATCCAAGCCTGAAACTGCTGTCTCTATTGAAATCATGATTTCTTGCCATTATGTTTTATTCTGTTTTATTCTGTTTTTGAGTAGTCTATCTTGGAGCAAGTGGAAACCCGGTCCATTGTTTCTTTATGGCGTTTCTGCATCCAACATGCCGTAGACAGATATTGTGATCTGTTTTGAAAGTCCCATGGATGCTAGTGATTACTTAAGTTCTTTCTTTAAAAAAAATAAGTGTGAAATTGAGTTATGAGACAATTTGAACATTTCTATCTTCAGGGATCATTTCTCGAAAAATGCATTTTTTGCGACCAGTGAACTTAAAAATCTTATAGCTTTAAAAGTATTCAATCAATTAAGCTGAAATTTTTAGCATTTATTGTTGACATGTATAGAAGCAAAATAATGATAGCAATTTAAAAAGGAATACATAGCTGCTGAGATATTGTTTCTTATATTGTTTCTTATATTGTTTCTTATTTTTGTTCAGTTGTGGTTGCTATAGCAACAGGAGTGATGATATCTCAAATTCCCTTCATTATGTTATAGCTTTACTCCAACACTATTGATCAAAAGTGTTCTCACTGTAATTTAGAGATGCATTTTTCAGGAGATAGGATTCTGACCAAATGTACTGGGAGTGGTCATTGTGAAAGTAAATCACTCCAGGGGTCCTCATATTTTTAATAAAGGTTAAAATTGCTTCAATTTGTTCCTTAGTTCCTGCAGATTCAGAAAATATATGGTTTTGCTTGTTTTAGCTCAGTAATTTTTGAGATAATGTCACCCAAACCATTAGTTCCCCCAAATGCCAAAATTTAGGTGTAACTCCCCCTTAAGATAACCTGCAATGCATTTGTTAAAGATGTGATGGCGAAAGTGTTAAGAACTATCAGATTTAATACAAACATGTACCTCCTTGGAGTCTTACTTTTTAAACGGAAACATGTTTTATATAAAGATGAAACAACAATA
Organism: Cladopsammia gracilis; assembly: GCA_022457155.1. NCBI lineage: Eukaryota > Metazoa > Cnidaria > Anthozoa > Scleractinia > Dendrophylliidae > Cladopsammia > Cladopsammia gracilis. The sequence goes on from JAJGOT010000144.1 coordinate 1,096,412, forward strand.
ACAACAAAGATATTAAATGTAAGGAGAAATTAAGACTCGGAAAAAAAAATCCGAGTCCCAGATGGGATTTGAACCCACGACCCTCCGTGATCTAGTCGGATGCTCTAACCACTGAGCTACTGGAGACTCTGTGGTGAGCAAGGGTCAATTTGTGGGTCTTGACTGGAACCGCATCGCGCGGCTACACAGCCAAGTATCGACTAGCGGTTCCAGTCAAGACCCACAAATTGACCCTTGCTCACCACAGAGTCTCCAGTAGCTCAGTGGTTAGAGCATCCGACTAGATCACGGAGGGTCGTGGGTTCAAATCCCATCTGGGACTCGGATTTTTTTTCCGAGTCTTAATTTCTCCTTACATTTAATATCTTTGTTGTTATTGTTGTTTCATCTTTATATACTCACTTTGGAGGTTGGTTGGCTGCATCTTGATATGCTTTAATGTGACAGCGCGATGCTGTTAGTGAGTTTCACATGTTCTAGTCGATACTTGGCTGTGTAGCCGCGCGATGCGGTTCCAGTCAAGACCCACAAATTGACCCTTGCTCACCACAGAGTCTCCAGTAGCTCAGTGGTTAGAGCATCCGACTAGATCACGGAGGGTCGTGGGTTCAAATCCCATCTGGGACTCGGATTTTTTTCCGAGTCTTAATTTCTCCTTACATTTAAACATGTTTTAGGTTGCATTAAACAGTTTCTTCTTTGAATCATGTTTGATCTGATCTCACCTAGTGTTTACTCTTGAATAATTTATTACGCGGAGTAAAGATCGCACGTAAGAAACTATAGTTGCTTCCGACAGTTGGCTTTCATCGCATGCTCAATGCCAAACAAAATCTTATTCGATTGTGGAGTAGTTACACTACAAGGTATACTTTGAGTTCTTAATTTCTTATCTACCTTCAAAGATTTCACTACTCGTAGAGTTCTTGTTCATGTTTAGGTTGTGGGTCAAAATTTGCTTTGGTTCAAAATTTTCTTTTAAACAAAGGAAAGAAAACTTTGAACCAAAGAAAATTTTGACCCACAACATTTACATCAAGACTTTATGAACATTTTGATAATTTTTAGCTTAACATGTGATTACAAAAA